>APFE031035799.1:63427-101860 GCA_000404065.3 Pinus taeda | reverse complement strand
CTTATCAATTGGCTAAAAAAAGTGTTGCTTTTTGTATCCTCATAATGTGTTGTCAATTCTTCCATAAAAATTGCCCTAGTGATAATTTGTTTACAAGAGCAAAGCCATTGATACCATACAAACTGATTTGGTTCCAAATATAAAGTTGCAATACATACCTTTTGTGTGTTTTGCACATTATTGAGGTCGCAAAATTGCTCCATCTATAATATCCATGTTGTGGGATCCTTGCCATCAAAGTTCCTCATATCAATTTTTGGAATATGGTGGGTCTTCGATCCAACATTAGAGTCTATGGAATCATGATTAACATTTCTTTTGTTCTCATCATGAGTTTCCTTTACTACCCTTTCACCATTAGTGACCATTTCTTGTACCAACTTATTCAAATTTATCTTCAATTCTTCCATATTAACATCCATGCCATCCATTTTAGCATCCATACCATTCATCTTAGCGTCCATGCCATTCATCTTAGCTTCCTTGCCATTCATCTTAGCTTCTACGCCTTTCTTTAAACAATACATCATAGCTTCTACACCTTTATTTAAACCCTCCATCTTAGCTTCTACATCTTTCTTTAAACCATCCATCTTAGATTCTGTTACTTTTTGTGCAAGTGACACTTGTTGCACTTGTTCTCATAATTTTGATATATCATGTTGTATTTCTTCCTCTTCTTCATGAGTCATGCTAGAGATTTCAGGTTGCTTACTGGGTGTTTGCATTTTCTTTCCTCGAGGCATCAATTACCGATAATAATGCTTTACTATGCCTTTTGAATTCCTTCAAACTAATTTTTCAGAGCAAACTTGTGCAAAAATTAAAAAAAAAAACTACACACCTTTTCTCACTTTGTAGGAGCTTAATATTGAATCTGATGTATCTCTATAATTTCGAATCATCCAGTTCTAAAATAGTGATTTGCAGTAGCCCTCTCCGTCCTCTTTCCAATGCCACCAGTCTGATCCAAATTGGATTCTCCAAGGAAGAATTATGCACAATCTCCCAACATGACTTGATTATAGACCTTTCCAGAAGAGCGAACTTGTATGAAGTGCCACGTGTCACTGTTTCGACCTTTGGCTCTGAAAAATATATACAAGAAACTAAAATCCATCCTCTTTCTATACCTACTTACAAAATTTCAATCCAATGCTCAGAGAGATAGTTATGACGATTTTCCCCAGGTCACCTGTTTGGAATGTAATTCAGGAGTCTACAAAAAGACCAACTTCCTCAGATCATATCTCTGTCAATATAGTGCTAAAAGCTATGGAATTCGGACTTGAGGTTCAGTGTAATTTCGTCTCAAATGGGTTTTTGTTTTCACCTCTGAAACATCGAAAAAAAAAAGTTATAGCAAAAATGCCACGATGACCTATTTGGAGCAGCGAAACCCTAGAATCCAAAGTTTTGATACCAAATGTTATGAAACCAGCTCACAAAAAAATAGAAAAGATAGATCAACGCCTTAGAATTCAGCCTCTTTGAGGGGGAAATCCCCTTTACATTACATAAATGAACAATTCTTGGATGATACAAATGAAAAGAATTCCTTTCTATATATAGGAGTCTAAGGCGTCATAATATAATCAGAGTTGACATAACAATAATAATGTAAGGGCACAATAATAACAATAGAGGGATTCCATGGGGCACAGTAATAACAATATGGGGATAATAGGGCCACAACAAAATTAATAAGGGATACAATTACAATATTAATGGGTGCATCACTAGTATTATAGGGACCTAACAGTTAGCACACTACAAACAACCATGCGCACAACAATGCAGACAATCTTGTAATAATTAAAGAAATGACAAGCATCCCATGCCACAAAAATAGGTTTTCCATACATTTAAGATGCTTTATAGACAATGCATGCAATGCCATAGTCATCACATTTATAAAAATAATCCAAACATCATTGCAATCAGCAGCCAATCTACCATCAAATGATGGAATCAACATAAAACCACATTCACATTCAGCTACTACACTCAGAGCTAGAACTCCACTTCATCTCCAAATATCTAAGCCCTAAACCTTTTTCTTTGACATTTGTCTGTAACAAAGCTCCATTTTTTATTCCCAAAAGCTTAGGGTTGAACGTTTTCTCTAATACCACTCTGCAACATACCCCCATCCACCAATATCCCATACTAGGGGTAGAAAAATGCATTACTATAATTGACCCTACCTCCAATGTCTTGTTATGGAAATGAGGTCATAAAATTTTGTCATTTTTCAAACCCTTTAAAACTTAAAATAGACATCACCATAATGTTTGAATCATCGAGAGTTTTTTGGTGATATAAAATTTTCCTCAATTTGACTCATGGATCAAAAGATTTTACTATCTAAAGTATCGGTCAATAACCTCTCACTACATCATCAAGTTCTGCCATGTGGCACTCATGTGGCCCCCATGTAGCATCACATTTCATGGCCATGTCGCTCCCCTTATTGGTCCATTTTGTAGTGGTGTTGTCATGGCACACCTATGTGGCACACAAGCTAACCATGCTCCAATATAGCCCTCCTTATAAATATGTTGGAATGAGATAAACACATTATTGTCGATTACTAGGAAATTTTCTCCATCTTGAGCTTACCTATCTCACTAAAGTCACTTTGACATCTCCCTCTAAATCTCTCAGGAAAAAATCCCTTCACGTCATTGACTAGGAATTTTCTTCATCTCCCAGGACAAAAATTTCCTGGGCCTTATTAATGTCCCCTTTTCGAAACCTCTAGGGTGACATCAGTGTCAATGTGTTGTCATTCCCTTTTCATGCCAAAAATCCCCAAACCTTTTCCTTGGACCTTTTCTTGCTAGTGTCACTTTGACGTCACATTCTACATAATCATGTATTCATTAATTTATGGGAATTTCTTCATCCGATGGATGTAAATACCCCAACCCTCTTTTGTTGTCATCCTCCTTAAACCACTAGGGTGACATCAACACCATAGTGATGTCATCCTATCCACGTGGCCACCTTTGGTGTGCCACATGTCAGCCATTTTTGGCCCACTTGGCCCCTCCAAGAGGTTGAATCTAGCTACCACATGGCATGCCATCGTGGCACCACATCAACTTGGGTCCACATTAATGGCCATGTAGTCTAGATCCCATTTGGATCTTTCTTTTGCACCCAATGCAGTTTTTTCAGATGATGATAATTTTTCTTGTCTCATGATGTAAACACCTCAAGAAGTAAATACCTTTGGAGTTTCAAGGCACAAGTGGTCATGGTTTTAAAACATTGGGGATAGGGATTTAGTATGATGGAAACAACCCTTTGTTTCATGTTCACGAGTGAAATAGTCTCTATTGTTGATCTAATTATGTTTACATATATTATTATAACACTTTTGCCTCCCCCTCGACCAATCAATGACCCTCATATGGGGGGAAATTGATGGGCGAGATCAAAATAGGACCCTCTCCCCTTGCTCTCGTGAGGGGGAGGGTGGGTCCTCAGTCATGATTCCATCCCTTGGTTCTTCACACCCAAATCAATGAGAGAACATCATTCATACCAAATTGATGGAACGAGGAGCGGTGACTCCCTAAGGTATGGAGGTGGGGGGTGACCCCCTAAGGTACAAAGTGGGGGGGTCCCTTATCAACGTTTTTCCCCTATGGAACCATGACACTAACGTGAATATTATTTTTTCATAATGGAAGGACCTCATAACTCAATTTTCAACACTACGTTGATTCACACTCCTTAGTCTTTGGCATATATGTAAGTATTGACAAAACTATCCTTTCTGAGCATTGACGCTAGCGCATCAGGGTATCTATATACATACATCCATACATATATACATACTTAAATACATACATATGTATATATGTATATAAAAATCCTACAACTTATTATTGATGGGATTATCCCTCCTAAGCTTGAATTTGAAGCAAAAACTATCTCTCATAAGCTTTCATTCTATACAAGCTATTCCCCCTGAGCTTTAACGCACTTAGATTTGTAGGGAAAAATGCTAAGAGGGGGGGAGGTGTTGAATCAGTGTTTCCAAATCAATAAAATTTTCAAGTTCACTTCCTGATTTCTGTACGCAACTTTACAGAAGGGAACTCGCGTGTGTACGTGACCGTTCTTAAGGAAACTAGCGTATATCCACTAAACTTACTTTGCAGTTAATTCATCTTCTGTTTGTTTTGATCCAATGCATAAGTACTTCATTAAACATTAAATAGACAATAACCATGTGTAGTAGGAACAAAATAAACCATGACACATAAGAAACACACCTGAACACGAGGATTTAAGGTGGAAACCTAATGCGGGAAAAAACCACTTGTTGTTGTCGTCTCTCTCTTATTTTTAATATAAAGAAAAGGTTTTACAATATTGTATTAGAAAATACTCATACAAGTATGTAGGCACCCACCTGTAGAAGGCTACGGCCTTCCCTTGCTCTCGAGCTCCTATTAGAAGGGAGCTCCAACCCCCTGAATCTTGTATTGGAGTAAACTTATACTAGTACTCAAGCACCAACCTACATAAGGCTACAACCTTCACTCATTCTCCAGCTTCTACTGGAAGGGATCTCCATCCCCCTGATCTTATTTACCATCTACCACTGGAAGGAAGCTTCAACTCTCTCATCTGTGGTGACCAAATTTCATATATTTTCAGACTGGAGCCACTACCAACATTTAATCTCAATACTTATAATCAAACTGAAACTTATAACTGTAATTCAATCATAAATCTCTAATCAAATTGAAGCAACCAATCACTGAATTAACGAAAAACTCAACCAATCAACTAGAATAGTCAGATCACTGTAACCAAAATATCAAACAACATAATGCACTTCACTAAAACCAGATCTTGTTACTAGAAACCCTGATCTCATCTGTCAAAATATGTATGCTACTTTGCAGTAGAAAAATCATGTGTGGATGTGCATTTCATGAAGCATACTTGCGTATAGATCTTAAACTACTGAAACCTGAAAAAATGGATCACTGTCACTCTGAAACAAACAATGAATCATACACATATTTACTGCAACATTTTGAAAGAACCACATAACCTCACTCGTTTTCAATCACAATCGGCAAGTAAATTCAACATTCTTCAATAATCAATCCATAATCAAAACATCATTGTTTAAACCCAGATCAACAAGAAGACTTCATTGACAGACAACATAAACACATCAAGAATGATTAAAATGATCAGACATCCTTTTCATCAAAACCCCACTTTCTATATGTGCTTTCTTCAAAGCATATTTGCATTTGTACAAGCTTTTTAGGGAACAAACCCGCATGTACATGGCTTACCAGAATCACACTAGCATTTGTAAGTGCCTTGCATGTTATAAAACCCATTATAGATATGCAATTTCAGACTCAAATGTTCATTGCAACACAAAACTTCAGACATACCCAAATCTCGACATACAAATAAAAATCACGCATTAAGACACTATCATCATGATTGTCATCTTAGAGCTATTGGATCTGATCGATCATCCAACTCCTGAGTGCATACTTAGTTTAGATCAAACAAAGCATCAATAGCCCATTACATGCATATTTTCTTTAGAGCTAACCATTCATAAGATTTCCATCACGTGCACACCTACAACCACTTTGATCTTCATCACCTTATATATCTTATCCTTTATCCAATAGCACAGGTCATAACCACACTCTAGTAGATGATTTTCTTAGACGAGATTAAAACATTCATTGTTGGGTTCAATACCACAAGGAAATACCATGGTAAGGACCCTTGGTATTTAGAATACCATGGTGCAAAAACTGTACATGCCTTTTCTTCTTCATACTCGCATGTGTACGCAACTTTGCTTAACAGAGCCTGTGTATACTTCTTGAACTTTCAACTTTATCATACCTCTCCCTTTGAATTGCTCCGCCTTTGTCATATCTATGTCACATCTGTAAACATGTCCTATTTATATCTTCAACAAGTAGGTTTCTATAAAGATACAACTCATTAAGTGGGTTTTCATTCGTCAGGTAGGTTTCCATCAAGGACAACACATAATTCATAATTCCAACAATCTCCCCCTTTAGATTTGGTGGCAACCAATTTGGTATTTGGTCACCACAACCTGTAGATACTTGTAAAACACATCAAGCTACTCTTCAAACACCCATTTACTCTCCCCCTTTTACGTCAAGGGAAAAGGGCTGACCAATGTTGAATGAAGACTTCCATATATGAATGCTGAGTATGAACACTTATCATGCTCCCCCCGAGCACAAGCTAAAGTTTTTGACAGATGTACAATGAAGTACATGAAACTATGACTTATATGACTTGTCCTATCACCAAGGTTTCAAAATTACATCAATCACCCAATCACAGTGGGTTTACAGATTTTACATCATTATTACATCAACTTCCCAAACACAGTGGGGTTACAATTTACGTCACATATCCAAGAGGACTTGACCACAATAGTCCATGCATGACTAAAGTTTATAATGATTACATAATATGTCTTTATATTAACTTTACATCAAATGATAGATAAGCGATTTATAACCAAGATCAAAGACCTCAATAAGACCATGATAGTCATCAACAACTATCATACACCATATATGATTTGTACCATAAGCATCAGTCAACAAAAACTCATCATCAATATGTAAGATAGAATAATGTAGCTTCAATATCATTAACCTGTGACTTGGTATGCAACCACAATATCATAAGTGATGACCAAGCATATCATCATAAAGTAAGATAGGGAAGAGTAGCATCATTCTTCAGTATTCCATGTTTCCAAGTATTAGTGAATAGATGTAGCAGTAGCATATAACCATGTTTTAGAAACATCATTGTCTTAGCCCAAATTCTTCATAAGAAGAATTATCACACCAACACCACTTCATCAAGAGCTATTCATCAATATGCAACTTAAAAAGTTGTAATAAACTATTCATCATAGTATGAGATAACAAGTTCATCACTCATGAGCTTCATAAGTAGCATCACCAAAGAATCATTATGTATGAAGCAAACATAATGCTAGCAATGCATTATTAGAAGCAAAGAAAATGCTCCCCATAAACCTGTGCCAATTGTTCACTGTGAGATCTAATCATATCATTTTATCCATTAGTTAGGACATCAAAGTATCTTCATCAATCAATCATCCATCAAGGTATCAACAACTTATAAAGACGAAAAGCACTTATAAATAACATCAACAGGCTATAACCATCAACCATGAAAGCAGAAAAGAAAAAAAAAAATTTGAGTGAAGCATATCAGACCCTTCTCCTGAGTCTGTCTCACTGTTTCTTCATCAAACCGAGATATAAGAATTTGTTCAGTTCAGAACTCGCTTATACACCCAACTTTTCTTCATAGGATCAGCACACAAAAAGTGAAATACTGAAATTTCACACCTTCAGCTCCCCCTTAGTCTATTCTGTCTGTACCTGTGCACTATTACTACTCCAGAGGCAATGTCAGTAGTATAAGAGACATGAAAATAAAAAACAACCATGGGAGTCATCATTAAGACAACACATGTATTACTCTCCCTGAGATTACATATCAATGATTCTGAGGACCTGATAATTATCTTATGTTTTCATGAGTTCAAGTAACTCTCACCACTTCTAAAATCAATGTTGGAAATATTAATTTAAGAATAATAGACTGCAATAGGCACCATATTCTTTTACCCTAATTGTGAACCTTTCTCATATCTATGAGAATTTCGTTCTTCAAACACATATAATTTGTCTTGATTTCGATACCCTCTTATTACGACTTTTCCAGTTACTTCATTCATAACCTTACACTTGGTTCATGTAAACACAATTATATTTCCCTTATCTGCCATTTGTCCTACACTTAGAATATTCTTCTTTAGCTCTTGAACTAAAAAAGCATCAACTGTTGCTCTAGTTTTATTAATTCTGGCTTTACCTTGTCTTAGAAATTTTGCTGAAACATCAGCTCCAAGAATAACATTACCATGATGGTTCTTCCTGAGAGACTCCATTTTACTCTTATCTGTAGTCATGTGATGAGAAAATCCACTATCTACGTACCATTCATGTTCATCTTCAAATGAGCAGAGAGCAAGACCACACCTTATATGTTCTTCTTTTTCTTGCTTATTGGTGGATCCACCTTTTTTGAGATTTTTTGATATTAATGTTCTTATCTGGTTGCTTACCATGTTGTCTATAGCGTCCATAGACTTGTTCTTGCATTATTTTTCTACATGCCCAAACTTGTTACAAGCATAACATCTTATATGTTTCATATTCCTTCAATTGCAATCAATGGATTTGTGCCCAAAGATATTGCAAGTAAAACAATATCCCTTAAAGTACGTGGAAGATAATGATATTTCTGTGAAACAATTATTCTCTTGAAACATTCTACTTCTGTAACTAGCTACAACATGTCTGAAATTATGACATATAGAACATTCAACATTATCGATTAGAGGATAAAATCGATTAGCACTTCAATAGTCAGGAGTAAATGATTTCCTTTGAAGACTTTCTTTCCTTGGTTGTTGATGAGGTTGAATTCTTATCTCCTTGTTGAGCATTTCATATTTTGCATTAGAATTCCTTGCCTCAGCTTTTGAGCTAGATTCGCCTTTAATAGTTCCATGAAATTATGACCAGATTTGATGGAAGGAGACCTTTGATTGCTATGAATATTATCCAAAATGTTAGTACTATCTTGAAGTCACAAATGTTTATCCTTTTCTTCTAATATTCCTTTTAGATTATTTACTTCAACCTGATATTTCTTTTCATGCTTCTTCATAATTTCTTCAATCTTTGTTCCTTCCTCCAGTTGTCGTTTTAAACTGAGAATCTCTTCTTTCAGCCCATTTTCTTATTCTTCAAATGCTTGAAGTAATTATTCATTCCGCTTATTTGATTTTTCAAGATTTTCACTTAGAGATACAATCTCAACTTGAAGACCTTCATAATATTGGTTAGATACCATACAAGCATGATCCTTCTTATCATAATCCTGCAAATTACCTTTAAGATTAACAATTACTTTCAAAGCAAGATCAAGCTTTGTTCTAAGATTAAATATTTCTTTTAACTTTTCTTCTTTTGAATCGTCAACTCCATTTGTTATTTTAGACAGACTATTAGATATAGGATTACCTGGGACTTCTCCATGTATTTCTTGTAGCCTATCCCACGCTTTCTTTGCAATAGTATAATGCATAACTTTATTCAATATTGAATTAGAGATGCTACAAAAGATGTTACTCAAAGCCCTATTGTTCTTTTGCACTTCTTTGTCGGATGGAGGAAACTTGGTGTAACCATTGCACACTAGATGCCAGACATCGATATTCATCAGATTGTACTTCATATTTCCCTTCCATTGTTGATGATTATCTTTGCTTAGCATAGGCACATCTACATTGTCCATTGATTCTGACTTGCCTTGATCTGATGCTTCAAGAGGCTTACTTTCACTTTTACCCATAAGTGAAAGCTCAGTGGTTTCACTATCACCATCACTGTCATTGCTGCATAGACAAGAAAACGAATCACATTTTGAAAAAAAATCCATACCTGATGATGCTTTTTCTTATTCATTCTTGATCATTAGAAAGAGGGTTGCTCCGAAGATTGAATATTTGTTGACATCTGTAACTGTTACTGCATCTGATATTTTCATGTCAAAGTTTTCAATAAAAGTACTCTTTTCTTCTAGGGCATCCATGAAATTATCATTAGACTCATCTTCAAATGCCATAAGTAATTGATGGTCTTGGTAAAACTCATCTTCAACATTTGAAAGACCATCACTATCTTCATGTGTATAAAAACTTCTCTTGTTTTCAAACCTCTTCCTATTTATTTTGGCATCTTTTTTTCCTTTCTCCCAATTTTCTTTATAGGGACACTTAGTAGAATAATGACAAACTCTACCACAAGAAAACCATTTCAAAGGAAGCTTATCTATGAATCTCACTAAAGTCACTTTGACGTCTACCTCTAAATTTCTCGGGACAAAACCCCTTCACATCATTTACCAGGAATTTTCTTCATCTCCCAAGACATAAATTTCCTAGGCCTTATTAATGCCCCTTTTTGAAATCTCTGGGGTGACATCATTGTCAAGATGAGGTCATTCCCTTGTCATGCCAACAATCCCAAAACCTTTTCCCTGGAGCTTTTCTTGTTGGCATCACTTTGACGTCACCTTCTACATAATCACGTCTTCATTAATTTATGGGAATTTCTTCATCCTATGGATGTAAATACCCTGACCCTCTTTCATTGTCCTCCTGTTGAAACCACCAGGGTGACATCGACACTACAATGATGCCATCCTATCCACATGGCCACTTTTGGGTGTGCCACATGTCACCCATTTTTGGCCCACTTGGCCCCTCCAAGAGGTTGAATCCAACTGCCACATGGCATGCCACCATGGCACCACATCAACTTGGGTCCACATCAATGGCCATGTAGTCTAGATCCCATTTGGCTCTTTCTTTTACACCCAATGCAATTTTTTCAGCTGATGATAATTATTCCCATCTCATGATGTGAACACCTCAAGACGTAAATACCTTGGGAGTTTTGGTTCAAGGCACAAGTTGTCATGATTTTAAAACATCGTGGGCTAGGATTTAGTATGATGGAAACAACCCCCTGTTGCATGTTCACGAGTGAATTACCCTAGATATATATATATATATATATATATATATATATATATATATATATATATATAATATATTATATATATAACACTTCTGCCTCCCCCTTGATCAATCAATGACCCTCATATGGGAGGGAAATTGATGGGCGAGATCAAAAGAGGACCCCCGCCCCCTACACTCATGAGGGGGAGGGTGGGTCCTTATTCATGGTTCCATCCCTTGATTTTTCACCCCCAAATCAGTGAGAAACAATCATTCCCTAGGCTTTTCCATATATGTATATATTGAAAAAACTATCCTTCCTAAGAATTGATGCTAGCGCATCAGGGTATCTATATACATACATACATAAATACATAAATACATACATATGTAAATATGTATATACAAATCCTGCAACTTATTATTGATTGGACTATCCCTCCTGAGCTTGCATTTGAAGCAAAAACTCTCTCCTAAGCTTGAATTCTATAGAAGCTATTCCCCTTGAGCTTTACTACACTTAGATTTGTTGGGAAAAATACTGAGGGGGGGTGGTGTCAATATTTTCCAAATTAATACCATTTTCAAGTTCATTACTTGATTTTTTAAGGGGACATTATAGAAGAGAACCTGTGTGTGTACTCAACTTTTCTTAAGACAACTAGCGTATATCTAGTAAACTTACTTTGTAGTTATTTCATCTTCTATTTATTTTGATCCAGTGCATCAGTACTTCATTAAAAGTTAAATAGTTAGTAACGATGTGTAGTAAGAACAAAATAATTGATCACACATAAGCAACACACATGAACACCAGGATTTAAGGTGGAAACCCAATGTGGGAAAAAACCACCTACTATCATCTTTGTCTTCTTTTTAATATAAATAAAATATTTTACAATCTTGTACTGGCAGAGACCCATACTAGTATGCAGGCACCCACCTTACAGAAGACTGCAACCTTCGCTCGCTCTCAAACTCCTACTGGAAGGGAGCTCCAACCCCCTGAATCTTGTACTGGTGTAAAATTATACTAGTATGCAGACACCAACCTACAGAAGGATACAACCTTCACTTGTTCTCCAGCTGCTAATTGAAGGGAGATCCAAACCCCTAATCTAATTTACCAACTACCACTAGAAGGAATCTCAAACTCCCTCATCTCCAGGAACCACATTTCATAAATTTTCAGACGAGACCCACTACCAACTTATACTAGTATGCAGACACCAACCTACAGAAGGATACAACCTTCACTTGTTCTCCAGCTACTACTGGAAGGGAGATCCAAACCCCTGATCTGATTTACCAACCACCACTGGAAGGAATCTCAAACTCCCTCATCTCCAAGAACCACATTTCATAAATTTTCAGACTAGACCCACTACCAACATTTAAGCTCAATACCAATCATCAAACTGAAAGTTATTACTGTAACTCAATCACCAATATCTGATCAAAAGGAAGTAACAAATCACCGAAACTCAATCACTGAATCAAATAAAAACTCAACCAATCAACTAGAACAGTAAAATCACTGTAACTAGAATATCAAACAACATAATGCACTTCACTGAAACCAGATTCTGTACTACAAACCCTGATCATTCATCTATCAAAATATGTACACTACTTTGTCGTAGAAAACTTGCATGTGTACCTACCTTTCATGAAGCATACTCGCGTACAGATCTTAAACTACTGAAACTTGAAAAGCTGGACCACTGTCACTTTGAAATATACACTGAATCTCACAAATATTTACTACAACATTATGAAAGAATCATAGAGCCTTCACTGATATTCAATCACAATCAACAAGTAACTTGAACATTCTTCAATCAATCAATCCATAATAAAAAAAAATCACTATTTAAACCCAAATCATCAAGAAGACTTCATTGATAGACAATATAAACACATCAAGGCTGATTAAACTGATCATACATCCTTTTCATGAAAACCCAACTTTATGTAGTGCTTTCTGCAAATCATATCTACGTGTGTACGCACTTTTCAAGAAACAAACTCGCATGTATGCGGATTACCAGAGTCACACTAGTGTGTGTACATGCCTTGCAGGCTATAAAACCCGTGTACAGATATGCAAATTTAGACTCAAACCTTCACTATAACATAGAACTTCAGAGATACCTAGATCTCGGAATACATAGAAAAATCACATGTTAAGACGCTATTAACACAAATCAAATCATCTCATAATCATGATTGTCATCTTAGATCTATTGGATCTGATCCATCATCAAGCTATCGAGTGCATACTAAATTTAGATCAAGAAAAGAATCATAGCCCATTACATGCATATTTTCTTCAGATATAACTATTCATAAGATTTCCATCACTTGCACACCACAACCACTTTTATCTTAATCACCTTATATAGCTTAGCCTTTATCCAATACCACAAGTCAAAACCATACTCTAGCCAATGGTTTTCTTAAAAGGGATCAAAATATCCATTGATGGGCTTAATACCATAGGGAAATACCATGGTAAGGACCCTTGGTATTTAGAATACCATGGTGTGGAAATAGTGTGTGCCTTTGTTTCTTCATAATCGCGTGTGTACACGAATTTTCTTACAAAACTCCCATATACTTCTTGAACTTTCAACTTTATCATACCCCTGCCTCTGAACTGCTATGCCTTTTTCATATCTCTATCACATCTATGAACACATCCTGTTTATATCTTCAACAAGTAGGTTTCCATCAAGAGACAACTCATCAAGAAGGTTTCCATTCATCAGGTAGGTTGTCATCAAGGACAACACATAATTCATAATGCCAATAACATTGGCTTACACACCTGTAGATATGTTTATATATAGATATATCTAGCTACGCCTCCTAATATTATGTCCATATATATACATATAGTTAAAAGGGGGCCTTGCTGAAGCTGCCAGCACATAGCCTAGGCCTATCCTTTCTGATCTTCCCATACATGTATATCAATAAAAGAGTCAAGGCTTCCTCAACTTAACCATTGTGGCATATCTTTCTTGATATTTTATTTTATATACATGCACTATCTCTTTTGAGCTTAGAAATACACATGAGGGTCTATTATTAAAACCATTAGAATATGAGGATTCAATCGACAACAAATACTACCTATATCCCATATTTATGTATTAAAGGTGAATTGAAGCTCAATTATTATGCACATAAGTTGGCCACTTCTTCATTTATCACAAAGGAACTAGACCACTCCTCACTAACTTGTAGGAAATTGACATTCCTCATTATTACATTAGCAATGAATAATTCCTCAACGTTAGCTTAAATATTTCAATAAGACAATAAACATAGAACCATAGAGATTACACATCTACTATATTTAGGACATTATTTTGAATTTAGACTTATGATATAGACACGTGAATTAGTCTATTCTTCACGGATTACACCAAAGATCAACATTACAGGAATTTACATAGGCTTAGCATTAACACATGCATTTACCATTACTCAAGAATGCATATGACATCAACATTCCATATTATTACAAGAAATCACATTCCACATTCTTAAAGAAAACACATTCCACATATTCATAGTGGCATTTAAATAACATAATACACATACATATAAAATTAACTTTGGAATAGAACAAATAAGTACTTATTTTATAATGAAGGACCTGAGAACTGAGATTGGGACTCTAACTCTCCACCCAATCTTAGATTGGTATGCACTATAGTATTTCTTGTAGCTGATCACCCCTGAGACATATTTTAAAGTTTGAGGAAGGGTTCTCAAGGGATTACTCACACAATAAGCACTAGTGGGAATCTAGACACCCACCTGTCTCCACCTAACAACCACATTCTCTTGGGAATTCCTGAGATCAACCTCTTATGAATTATACCTTCCTTAGAGCATTACCACTCTATCCTTGGTATTGTTCCTATGAATTAATCCTCATGCTATGTTCCCCACACAAAACTGCTCTCAATGTCCTTTTGATGATGATGCTCATCTTCCCTGGACTTCCTTCTTGCACTCTTCCTCTTCTCCACGTGCCCTTTCTAAGCTCATATTAGTTCCTTTTCTCTGTGTTTTGGCTTTAGCCTCCCAAATTTCTCTACTTCCCCCATTGACGATTTCAGAAACTCTTGATGAACGAATGAATGAATTTCCCCTATGCCACTACCAACTGTCCCTTTCTCCAAACTCTCCATCATTTTGTTGTCACCCGGGTTGTTGTGAGCATGTTGTCCTTCTAGTGCCAACCACTCTTTTGATTAACTCCCTATCATATTGATTATGGTCTTACCCAAACAAGCTATGGAGCTCGTCTTTTTTTTCCTTCCTCCATAATGTGTAATCATCCCACTTGTGGCATCTAGTTAGCTTCCCATAATTGGCATTAAATAACCAACTTCCTCTAATTTTCCAAGCAATATCGCTCCCCAAGCTATAAGGGGTTGTCGTAATTTTCTGATTGGCTTTAGACATACATACCTACCCTATGTGCCTATGTTTCAGTTGAAGGAATATTCTTGTACAAATTCATTAGTTCCCATTGAACACAAACTAGCCTACATGACTTCCCGTAAACACTTGGCACTCATGCAATATTCCTCCTTTGTATGTCAACCCCCAATTAGGCCCCATTATTCACATGGAAGTGATTGAGTGGGCATAGCTACAAATGGGTTCCATTCTCCAGTTTTCACTATGGCGATGACTTCCCCCCTTCCAAATTTATTAACAGTTGTCCCCCTTGATGAATCTAATGGTTAGGATTTCTTTGTTATGATGACCCAGATTTATATCGTGATGGAACTTGCATAGAATTTTATGTGGTGCCACACACTTAACCTATCTGATGATTATGATTTCATTGATGTAATTGCCCATATCTTGCATGTCATTGAAACATGCATGAGTGTTTACGATTAGTTTTACATAAGATAGATCTAATGGTTTTGACATCCCTTAATCAACGACCCATAATCCAGATTGTGCTCCAACTTCCACTGGTAATAAAATTGACATACACCCCTGATAGATCTCACAACAATGATAAAGTGAGATAAAAAATCCATATCAGATGTCAGAATCCAACTTTTACAAGGGATAACACAGATTTACACCCTCGATAGATCCAATCACTATATCCAAGTAAGATTGATGACCCACATCACACATCTAACTCCAACTTGTTGGTTTTTTAATAATGCAGAGAGTTCCCTATGGATCCAAAAAATCACATTCCCTACAATCAATAGTTTTGGTGCGCATCACATGATGAAAAACACAACACTTCAACCTATTACAACCACCCAATGGTGCCTAGTTACATTAGGTTCTATGAACTGGCCTCCTCACCTACCAACGTAGTCGCTACCTGGAACTACCATGTGGCACTGCAACTTCACTGCTAATTCCATTATATGTTTATTTATTTATTTTTTGTTAACAATACTTATTTTTTTGAATTTTCTATCTGTGAAAATTTAACATTTTTGTTACTAAAATTAGCCCTTCGCTCCATTTTGAGCTTGCAATCCTAATTTGATCCTTTACATTTATCATTCTCGTGGATCTCATCTTTGATTGGGAATTTCATCCACCTCCACTCCATCTGATTTATGTCAAACAATTCATCAACAACCTATGACTTTTTTTGAAATGATTTTTTGAACACATATGGCTTGAGTTTTGTAACTTGTAGCTTTGATACCACCTGTAATGTCTCTAACCCACTTTGGAATTTACTTGTAACATTCCTAGCCCACTCTAGGTTATTTTAGCCATCTCCTAGGTAATAATATCCATGCCCAATGACCCTATTTATACTTAGTTATAGACAATTTTATCTTTTGTTTATTAACTCCAACTATGCCCCAACCAACATGCTGATATGCATGAATATATGTGTTTTAATGCAAATACTTATCTATTTAAATTTTTTTACCCACAAAAAATTATGATTAACATAAATTAAATGAAGATTGAAGAAACACTTATCTGTTAAATGACCAATCGGCTGCAAAATTTTGACGTTCCTCCCAATCATAGACCATATTGTTTATTTTCTCTAAATAATAGGTCACCCCCAAACTAAGCTTCAACTTTATGGGGAAATAGGTCACCCACATCTACGTACATGTCTAGTACAATATACCAGCTAAGGTACAAAATCGTAACAGACTCCAACCTATAGGCTCACACCCCCATCAACTTACACCCAAGCAATACATACACTTCTCTACACTGACAGTCCCTTGGATTGTGCCAACACCTCTAGGGTGTCTTACTCAGTCAGATAGGGATGTTCTTAGAGACTTGTGGTTCCAAGAGTTCCTTCTTCCCTTCGAGGTCTCAAATTACCCTCTAGGTCATCACATCAAACCTTGGCAGCCTCCAACCTCCAGGCTCACATCTCCCATCAGCCTGCACCTAAGAAGTGCACACCCTTCGATACACCCCCAGTCCTTTGGGATGTGCCACCATGTCCAAGGTTCCAATCTCGATCGAACAAGGATGTTCTTAGCATTGGGGCTCTAGAAGTAACTACTTCCATCTTGAGTATCCATTATGCTTACCTCGACTAACTACCTTCACAGTGCAAACATCCATATTTTATGTGCATGACTTCATTTTTACATTTGGCACCCTCTAAATTCACTTAGTGCACTTTGGCTATCTTCACATGTCCTTTTATTTTTAACAGTTATTAAATCATATTGACCCCTTTTATATTCCCATGGAGTCTTGGCCCCCCATTCTCTTTTTGTCTGATTCAGTATGTAGTCGTTATGTGTTTATTGACATGCATATGTTAAACATATTTAAAACATCATTTTTTTTCTAGCCTGATAGCATATAAAAACATATACACATGGGCAAACTAGCCCCAAAATATATAGACACACATAAACATGGGTGCACTAACCCCAAAAAATAATTATCCGCTCACCAACATGGTTAATATGTTCTAGCTCACCAATCTAAGATTCACATGTACATGGTATTTACAATACAAGGATTAAGTAGCGGTGTTACATATTTTCATTGGGTATGTGACAAAATTATAGGACTTGACATGAACATTCTAGAATGAACTTCAAAACTTGGATGGAATAGGTCACTACATTACTTTATAGCCATTACAAATTTCTAATTTGTTTCCCAAAAATTGGTTTTAGTTGAATTCAATGACATGAATGATTGTCCTCCAATCCACAAAATTGATTGTCTTCGTGATTAGAGATATTATTGGGAGTTGCATTTGTGCCTATATGCATTCTTTCTTCCTTGTTTACTCTCTTCTTCTAAAAACCAAAAAAAATGAATAATTACCTTGTGATGTATTTCTCATAGGTTTGAAGGCCCTTGCATTCCCAATCCAAAGATTTGCGTAACATGTTTCCAATAGGAAAATGGAATTAACCAACACATCAAGCTCTGAAGTATAGATTCTAGATTTGTAATTCTTGATTCTAATCGTTTTGGGATTTATTAAAGTGGACCTCCCAGATTTGAAGATTTAATCCTATTTCAAGTTGTTTTCAAGGAAAAACACTTCAAATATTTCATTCTTTAAGGTTTGAAATACATATCCCAACTCTTCATTGCACATATTCTTGTTTTTGCAACTAGGTCACACATCCTACAATGATTAAAAACAAAAAAAAAACCCAATTGTTCTTAGATTTAAAACAATCAAAACCTAATTGGACAATCTGTGTATTTTACAAATCCTCTGGGTATTTGAGAAAACTCGAAACATCACCTAGGTCCTCAATGAGACTCTAGAATATGATAAGATTCTACAAGCCTAGGTGAATATCTGCAAGGAGTATGGAGTCTTGAAGGTTGTGAAGCATTAAGTCCCAATATATGTAATCAATAACATGCATGTGGAAGATGAGAAGTTATTTTATATCTTACAGAACTTGACCATTCTTAGCTACACTCTCAACTTGAAAATTCAAGAAAATCAGATACAAACTTCTTTGATCTTGCTAAGAAGCGAGTGAACTCTAATGAAGTCTAATACCACGTCATAACATTATTTTTTGTTCTCTTCCTAATCATACCTAGGGGACACGCTTTTATTTTAGAAGTTTTGAAATTTCATTGGTCATCTTGTATTACTAGGAATTTGGTTAAGGTAACGTCTTACACATATGTAACCATACTTAACACTAACTAATGTACCCCTTCACTTCATCTCATCCATAAAAATACTTTCCTCTTTCATGTTTGGGTTATCAAAGTTACAAAAGGTTTAAATGAAGAAAATTCTAAGTCATTAAAGCCAAAAACGATAAGAGGTGGAGAGAAAATCAAATTAAAATCCCAAAATGTAAATTTTGAGTGAATGCCACCTCAATATGAGGAAATTTCCCTAGTCCCATGGTTGTTTATGAATACCTAAAGAAAAAGGAACTTGTTAAATGACATGTACAATTAAATAAAAAGGAATAAAGGGTAGAAGGAAATAGATTTGAGCAACGGAAACTCGTTGCTAGGTCCTTGTTTAAATGATTTTATATACAAAATCCCTAGCTCTTGAAAGCTAAATGATAAAATATGTAATACCTATGCATCATTACTAGAAATTGAAGGTCTTTGAATGCAAAATTTCTCTTCCCATTTCATAATTTTCCATCACATCACCTATCTTTTACTTAGGTACCTATAAAATACAATTTGTCTAAAGACTTAAAACACCTATAAGGGATCATTGTTGTTCCCCCATGGTAAAAATTTGGAAAATCATAAAACTAAGCTTTTTTATGTTGTGTTTGAAGAAATCACTAAGGTTATGCCAATTAATGGCACATTGAGAATTTGGACTCACCATTCCAAGTGAGAAGTTTGCATTGATATCTATGTACCATGCCTTCGGATCCATGATATTTCATGGGGATTTATAATATGACATTGGGATTCATGTACTTGTATTTACCATATTTGTTAAGATTGAGATCCATGCCATTTTCTTGGGAAATATGTCACTACATTGGGATCCATGATAGTGCACTCGCAAGTGATGAGGATGTCACATCATCATATCCGCCACATGGATCACTCTAAGAGGTACCCTACCCAAGTGAATGCATTGCTCACATATTGATATGTCTATTCTCCCTTGTATGATATGTTACAACGATTTTTGAGCCATTTTAAGACTCTTAGGAGGTGGTTACATAGATTCATAGGTTTTTAAAATGGTTATAGATGACATGGTAGTTAACTAGTGACCTTCATATGATTAAGGAACAACCTACTTTATGAGACACATGTGTCATATAGATTTGTATTATTTATATAGCATTCCATAGATGTGGGGATGATGTCAACCTTTTAGAGGTGGTTATTTATTGTTTTAATGACTTCCTCATTCTTGGCACTTGCTTGGATAGGTGCTTTAGCCTTAGGCCCTTGTTAGAAAATCGGAAAGGCAAAAATATTTTCCTATATTGATAATTACTTTGATATTATTATGTTGTTATTAACTTCTTTGTGTTCTTCCTTTATCTTTTTCTCATCAAGAAATTATCAAAACCAAAACATGAATATCATAGACACCAAAAGTCAGCCCTCAACCAAGGCTAAAACCCTGATATAGGGGAAAACCTAGTCAAAGAACTCTTCCTTTAGTAGATTCAAAATTAGGTAGATGAAGAACTTAGACCAACAGATGTTCCTCCTCCACCAAGTCATTCTTCCAAGATGATTTAGTTGTCCCTTCTTATCCAACAGCGTCAACCCAACAACAATATAGAAATTCAACTTCCTAGCTACAAAATTTTGATCCCAGCTTTAGAATTTCGACTTCCCCACCTATTGGAGAATTTTGGCCCCTGTAATACTTCTAGAATTTCACACGCGTGGTATAGGAGAGAAAAAAAATTGACTTCTCTTGGTTGATAAAGTAATCCTTCTTCTTCACAAGACCTTTCCTCCTCTTCCTTAGAAATTCGTACTTTTTCTGGCACCCAAATGCTACAAATTGAACTTGTGAGAGTGAGTGAAAAATGAGGTTGATTTATTTCCTTTGTATAGGAGTTTCTGCCCCTCTTCTTAGGCTGACTTGGTGGAGGAGGCCTAATTGACCTATTTTACAATAAAATAAATTATTTCTTTGACAAATGGAGACCAAGAAGGGTCTTTTAAAATATGTCATGGACAAGGACACTTGACATAAACCTTAGAAGCCTTCAATGGAGGCTTTGACCTAAAATTAATTGCCCCAAGAATGAAATCCACGCTTTAATAAGTCATTTTCTTTGATAATAAAATTTCTTTCTCTTTCTTTTGACAAATATATTTTATTATGACTCAAATACAATTATGAAGATCACCAATAGTTACATTCTTCAACACTCCCTCTTAACTAGGGAGGTATTCATAATTACATATATATAGAGGTACATGGAAGATCTCAAAATGAACTACAAAGAGTTCTAGCACACTCAGTGTTGCGGACTAGATACCTAGCTAGGGTATTCTATTCAGGTGGGACTAAGACGGACTCAAGATTTTAGCCACTCTAGGTACCATCAGGTTCACTAGCTAACCATCAACCCAGGGATCTAGGTGTGTATCCAATATTGGAGCTCCATGACAACCACCACCCTCCCTCTTTAGGATCTAGACATCAACTCACAAGCCTCCCACATTTCCTCCCAAGCATCCACCATTAGATGCTTCGATTCTACCTATCAAACTAGATATATCCATTTATCCAGGCATGTTTCTAGAGTTTTCAACCATTTTATGGAGAGATTTACCTATAAAAACACAAATATGCATACAAGTAAATAAAAACCTTGAGGGTCCTCATTCATTATGATGCTACTTTCATCATCAAGTTATATAAATCTTGTCAGAAACTTTATTCTTCTTTCATTTCTTCAAGATCACCAAATACATCTTCAGATATTTCTCATGTGTTTTGTTTGCAACTTCATGAAAATTTATCGATGATAATTTTTCTTACTTCAAAGTATTCATTTACAAAATATTCCCTCCCTCTTAACTGGGGAGATATACCCTTTCTTCTATCTAGGCTCCCTCTCAATTTAGGGAAATCAACAGTTTCATGGTGTTGAAGAAACTTCATCATTTCAAGGCTTTATTTATTTGTTATGACATCAAGGTCATCTTGATATATAACTTCCTTCATCATGTTTATTAATAACATATGAGCAACTTCATCATCTCGAATACTATGTACCCAAAAAAACTTTAATAACAAGTACAACCAAATACAAACATATAGAAGCATGAAGTTAATTATATCATTATAATGGAAGCATTTAGACTTTAGATATTAAACACCTACACTTATTTAGTTTTATAATCGATAAGAGACACATATTTTACATACTAAGCTTCAAATTCTTGTTAGGGTTTTGTCATAAACCTTAGACTCCATCTTCAAGACACAAAGGCCTTAGATATCAACAATTCAATCAAATAAAAATTCTACTATACATCTAAGGTTTCAACAATAAACTCTATAATAGACTTTACTAGGGTTTGTCCTAAACCCTAGATTTTCATCATTAAAACCATATCACTAATATCACCTAGTCCTAGAATATCAATGTTTACTAGGGCTTTGTTACAAACCTTATATTTTACAAATCAATACATGAGTGTCAACAATTAAGTTAGCATAATCACATATATCTAGGACTTCATAACCATGCACTGGAATGTCACAAAAATATATACTAGGTAAAATCAAGACAAAAACATTAACATTTCAAAGTTAGATATACAATAATTTTTCACTCGGCTAGCGTTTTGATAAAACATACGAACATACACCTAGGGCTTCATTCCAAGGATATTACTATAATCATTCCAAAGGTTTTTCTCATAAACCCTAATTTACCAAACCCTAAAGATCTAGTGTTTCAATACATAACTTAGACATTAACAACAAACCATAAAGGGCTAGAGTTTCTATAATATCAAAACCCTAAACATCAAAAGAATAGGAATTCTAGATTTCATCAACAACCCTATGAAGATTAGGGTTTCATAATCAATATTGATATACCCTTAGCAACAAGAGGCTAGGATTTTGTAGTGAACCCTAAAGGTTAGGGTTACACAAGAATGGTTAAATAATATCACAAGGGTAGATTCAATCCATTAATCACCCTGACAAGAATCTTTGTGATTCAAAACCCTAGACATAATGATGTCACTAATGTAAATAAAATTTGAAAGAATAATGATATTACTTTTTATGTCAAGAGAACTTTATAATAAATCTTATAGTCTAAGGAATATCTTTGATTTGTTCCTTAACAACCCTTGTAGGATATCAATTCTTGAAGATCTTTTCTTTTCAACAAAACTTCTTCCATGCTTCAAGTTTATCGCTTGAGGTATCCTCCATAACCTTTGTGTGTTTTGGAGTATTTCTTAAAAAAGGGAAATATAAAGAAAAAGGTTATTAAAATACAATATAAACAAGTTTTGATGTGAGGAGAAAACCAAATATGAAAGGTGAAACAAAGAAAAAAATACTTATCTTTTTGGTGAAATGATGGAGGCTCCCTCTTAACCCAATCCTTTTGAGGGATACCTACACCCTATCAAAATAATTAAAAAATGTTCAAATAAGACATGTTAGACCCACAAACTCTAGAAATCACAACATAAAGGAAAACAATACAAGACTAAGGAGGCTATGTAGGATAGAAGTTAGTATTATAATTCCTTGACTTCCGATTCCTCAGTCTTATTCTTCTTTAGTGGTGCTTCATCGACAATATTTTCTTGATCCTTATCTCTCTTCTTATTCCTTGGATTCTAAGGAGAATAACTTTTCTAATGACCCATATTATGGACATTATAACATTCAATATTTGATAGGTCAAATTTATTCTTTAGTCCTTTGAACTTCTTGAAGGTTCCCTTCTTCTTGTAATGAGCATAATAGGCATTGAAGGTGTTTTCTTATTTATATTATTTATTTTTGTTTACTAAATATATTCAAGCTTCTTATTGACTACATGAATTCCACATTTTCTCAAATGTTGGTGTATCCTTCCAACTATTGATTCCTAATGTGAAATCACTCCAAGATTTCAGTAGTCCTAGAAGAGAAGTAATTATGAGCTCTTTTTCTGGTACAACTTCATCTATTTCTTGGAGTTCATCTTTGTTTCAATATATCCTTATAAAATATGCTGAAATAATATCATAATTTGTCATCTTAACAATTCTTAGTTCAATCTAGAGGCTTTCCATTTGACCATTATTCTTGATTGTGAGATGCAAAATCACTCCAAGATTTCAGTTGTCCTAGAAGAGAAGTAATTATGAGCTCTTTTTTTGGTGCAACTTCATCTATTTCTTGGAGTTCATCTTTGATTCTATATATCCTTATAAAATATGATGAAATAATATCATGATTTGTCATCTTAACAATTCTTAGTTCAATCTGGAGGCTTTCCATTTGACCATTATTCTTGATTGTGAATAATTTGGAGAGAAACTCATACATTTCTTGAGCAGATTCTATGTTGGAAATGTATATAATTAAGTTGTACTTTACTCCATCCACTATTAGGTTCATGGCTACAGTTTCAGAATATCTAAAACTCTCTTTCTCTAATTCATCTATTGGTTTCTTAATTTTCCCTTGAACAAGACTCACTGACTTTGTGCTTTAAGAGGATAAGATCTATCCTTTTTTTCCATGCGCTGTAGTTGGAGGATCCTTCTAGTTTGTTTTTGTCTTCATTGAGTTTGTCATATTGATGTTTGTTACTCCTTGTGACCTAAAATTAAACCTCCATATTCAACTCCTTTTGACCTAACCTCAAAACTCCTTATTCTCCTTTCAGTAGATCTTCACGCTGCCTTTTTCTTCCTTCTTTCACCTTAGCTCTGATACCATGTTAGAAAATTAGAAATGAAGAAATATTTTCTTAATTGATAATTACTCGTGATATTATTATGTTATTATTAACTTATTTGTGTTCTTCCTTTATCTTCTTCTCATTAAACAATCATCAAAACACAAACATGAAGATCATAGACACTAGATGTAGGTACTCATCCAGGGCTAAAAACCCTATAGAGGAGAAAACCAAGTCAAAGAACTCTTCCTTCAATAGATACAAAATGAGATACCAAGAAATTAGACCAAAAAACCTTCCTCCTCCACCAAATCAGACTTCCTAGATGATTTAGTAGTCTCTTCTTATCTACTAGCTTCGACCCAGCAATAATCCATAAATTTGATTTCCCAGCTATAGAATTTCAGCCCCAACTTCAGAATTGTGGCCTCCCCAACTACTACAGAATTTTGGCCCCCTGTAATGCTTCTAGAACTTCACACATGTGGGATAGGAGAGAGAAAAGGTTGACTTATCTTGCTTGATAATGTCCTTCTTATTCTTTATCCCTTCTCTCTTCTTCCTTAGAAATTCGAACTTTTTCTATCCTCGTGAAGTTGTAGCTTGAACTTGTGAGAGTGAGTGAAAATGAGGTTGAGTTGCATCGTTTATATAGGAGTTTTTTCCCCTCTGTTTAGGTTGATTTGTCCAGTTTGATGCTGACTTAGTGGAGGAGTCCTAATTGACCTATTTTACAATAAAATAAATTTCTTCTTTGAAAAATAGAGACAAAGAAGGGCATTTTACAATATGACATGGACAAGGGCACTTGATATAAACCCTAGAAGCCTTCAATGGAGGTTTTGGCCTAAAAACAATTGACTCAAGCATGAAATCGATGCTTTAATAAGTCAATTTATTTAATAATAAAATTTCTTTTTCTTTATTTTGAAAAATATGCTTCATTACTACAATTATGAATACTGAAACTAGTTACATTCTTCAACAATATTCACCTATTTTGAGATTCATTGGCCATATTGGATGAGGGTTTACTTGATCTAGCCACCATAGGTTCACATGCACGGAATTGGCTCCATTTTTTGTGCCTATTTAATGTAATTATTTTAATTTAGGCCCATGGTTTATGCCACAATTTGAGCTAGGTACATTTTATTACACAATGAATTAAGGAATCTCTTCATCTATATAAGGTGGAGACCTCTATAATTTTTATTTATGGGATATTAATGAGAAAATTAGCCTGAAGAGCTATTGTGCACCTACCAATGTCCAAGTGATTGTGTAGATATGTTTTACAGGTTAGTCTAGGAATTCTTTTTCTAGTTTTAATTAGAGGACAAAGGTATAACAAGGCAAAATAAGGGCACCATGCTCCACTTGGAAGGAAATTTCAAGGTATAGATCTCTTTTTGTTACCTTTTGACAATTGAAAATTTGTGCTTTTTCATTAAGGTAGGACATCCTAGGGCTCTACCCTCTTGTCTTTACCATCTTTTTAGATCACCTTGTTTGTACTTAGAGAGGATTCTTAGTGGACCTATCTCCCCATCCATCCTTGTCAAATATTTAGTAACCCTAGATAGCACTTAAGGGATAATCCTTTAGGTGCCATCAACAATATCTCATCTTAATCCCTAAAGTTTCACTCAAATCTTAGCATAATTACTCCATAGCTCCTAATATATTAGTTTATCACCTACCTTCAACCAAACACCCCCCACCCCACAATTTTGTTTCACCTTTCCTTTTTTTTTCTCACAAGCTAGGCTTTAAATGTTCAATATTTGGATCTAGGTAGTTATATCTACATGTTTTTTTCATGATAGATTATATAGTAGATCTTGTTAATACTAATTGGTCCTCTCATGATACATATCTAAATTCACAATAAGTTATGGTGGATCATGGTTGATTTGTCTACTTTGTGGATCTAATAATAATACCAACTAAGCTCCTAAGTCCATAATTTCACACAAATCATTGGGGTATTATATATGTTTCAATCTCATATATTTTTCAAAGGTGTATTATTTATTCCTAGCATAATTAGAGTTCACAAGATTTTATTATAAATCTCTGGGTCTAAACATGACTTCATTTACAAATCCAACACTTAATTTTGTGTATATGATAAGTGGTAATACTTGGAAATGCATGTCCTGATTACACTCTTCCAAATTTACACTCAAGGGTTTCATATAAATGATTACCTCTTTTTCAACTTTTCTCTATAATATTCTATTGTGAAAATATTTAAGGTAATCCTAAGGCTTATTTGAGCTTAATATGTTATGATAATGTGAAACAATATCTGAAATACTCGAATTTACTATTTGTTTCACCCAATGTTAACACAATAGATAATTTAAATAATTGTTTTGAAGATTGATGGTTGATGGCCCTCAGTATTGCAACAATACTGCTGCAACTCCCAAGGGCCTTAGATTTAATTCTCAACATAGGGATCGTAAAAACATAAGAGGTGCCAAAAATATATGTGCAGCAGGCATTATCTCTTCCTTTCACTGGATTTTATGTAGGTGGAAGTAATGAGATGAAATATAGTTGTACAAAGACTAATCTAACTATTCTATGATACAAGAAAATTGAATTACAAGAAATGAATAGTAGAAAGAAACACAACATGCAAATTGTTGTGTTTTAGAAGAAAGTGTGCATTGGTTACCAATAGAAAGGAAAATTAGAACCTGCATAATCATATGCTACATAAGAAAGATAGAAGAGACATAAAGTAGAAGAGAACCAAAAAATAAGTACTTTATATTATATATTCTTAATGAGAAAATTGAATCAGTACATTGATGTGCATATATCCTCTATATCTATATATTATTATATTATATATATATATATATATAATTATATATATTATTTTCAAGACAATTACAATAGTTTAATTAACGGAATTGACTTTTCCTAATTAACACAAAGAGTCGACTCGACTAGAAAGTTGATCAAATCTACGATATGTCTTTCTATGTGGACTTGACAAGGCAAGTTGACTAAGTCCACTAGCCCCTCCAACATCTCCCCCACCATAAATTCCTTCTTCAGTTTGGAGACCTACTATTTTTGTTTCAAAATTTGATACAATAGAAAGAAAAGAAGATGTTAGCGGAAAATTTTGAATAGTCAACGACCTAGGTTTAGCTTGAGTTGCCATCAAAGTAAGTCGTCGTAGTCTATATCTTGACCAACATTTTCACTCCCTTTTGCAAAGGAGTGTCTCACCCGCGGCAAGCCATAACTAGAGAAAATTGAAAGGATTCTAGATTAATATCATAATGTAAGTCACATTTTGATCAACTATCATCTATGCAAGTATAACATAACTAAAACATATGACCATTAAAAAATAATTTAGAATATTACTTGCATAAATAAAAACGAAAATGCAAAGGGGGCTATACATTCGTCACACAATTACAACATCAACACATAATTTCCCAAACTCCATTTTATTATTAACACTGGTTATTACATCAGAGATTAGGTAGCTCTGCGGGACTCTATTAATCATATTATTACATCAACCTCTACAAAACATATACTAGACCTCTGCGTAAACACAAGGATCTGTGACACCGAATACACTAGCATAGAGACTTGACCTATATGGAAATTTTTTGTTGAATTATTCGTCTATGATTTTCTTTATAGGAACACTCACTTGCTATAGTCTTCTTGGCAGTTTCAGGATACCACGTAGATTTGGTCCCTTTTTCCAAAAAACTTGGAACCATTTTCCTTTTTTCCTGTTGATTTCCTCAAAATTGATCCCATCTTCCCGCTTCTGCAGGCGTGCTTCCGTTCTTTCTGTCTGCACAAGTTCCAACACTTTAGTTCTCTATTGCTTTTATACTTCTGGTGATCTAACTTTGACTACTTTTGCTATTTTCCTTCCGCAACTATTGTTTACAGTATTTTCAAAAAACAAAGGACCCAATAGGCCCCACAATCCATTGACTCAGCCTCGATTCAATGCACTCCTGATACATTTGGATCTTGGCACACTTGTGCTTCATTGGCTACAACTATTTCTCCTTCAAATGAAGGACCCAATTTCATAACTAAATGCAACACATTGTCCTTGAAAGTGGTTTATGTAGAAACAACATCATTCCATGTATTCAACACTGCATAAATGTGTTTCGCAAAGGTTGTAGTCACTTTGACAGTGAACTAAGTGGGCTGCAACATAAGGAGATGTTGTAGTTGTTCATTTGCACTAGATGCAAGGGAAATCAATGTAAGACATTGGCATTTTTCTTCTAGATGGAGGTCCCAGAGTACTCACTTGGTGACCTAGGAAGAATCCTCTAGTCAGTTAATCTAGTCCCAAGAGTATCTTCTTGTGCACAAAGTGATTTCTTCTTCTCTAGGTAAGAGGTGGTCATTGCCTGCACAAATAACTATTTAACATTCTCTTGGAGCAGATAAATGTTGGAAATACTAAGCGGGGGGGTGAATCAGTATTCCTTTTCAATTTTTATTTTTACCAGTTAAATCATTTATATTTAGAACACAATATAATATTTACAATAAATCATGTACAATATATATAGGGCTCCAACTTGTTTCCAAGCACCAACTTGGACTTTTTGTGAGGTTCCAACCTCTAGGGCACCAACCCTGTCTTGTCAAGGCACCAACCTTGGATTTAGGAGCACCAATTCCAAGGACACCAATCCTTCCAATTCTAAGGCACCATCCCCAAGGGCTCCGACCCTATCTTGTCAAGGCAAAAACCTTGGATTTAGGAGCACCAACTCCAAGGACACCAATCCTTCCAATTCTGAGGCACCAACCCTAAGGGCTCTGACCCTATCTTGTTAAGATATGTTTGGTAGTAATTCTCTGCTCCCAAAATCTTCTTCACTGAGTTCTATCAATATACAGCTTCACTGTAGTCTCCATGCTACATCATTAATGACAACTTGTCTTCATATGAAGGAGTCTTCACAACTCTTCATATTGCCCACATAAAGTCTGCAAAGTTACCTCTTACTGTTGTGATATCTTAATTCCAAGAATCAAACTCACAAACACTTAATGTTGGTGTTGTCTACTGCTCCCTTCAAACAATGACAGATGAAGCTTTATTTCCTTTTACAAAATTGTTCTTCAAATGGCATTTTGTACTACTTCAATAGATTAATTTACAAAAGCTCTGAGCCTTTCAAAGACTAACCCAATCAACAGAATTGTTTCGTCCTCCGGCTTCCTCCTATCCTACTGGACCTTCGGCTTGCTTCTGTCCTGTTGGACCTTCGACTTCCTTCTATCCTGCTTGACCTTCGGCTTCCTTCTATCCTGTTGGACCTTTGGCTTCCTTCTATCCTGTTGGACCTATGGCTTCCTTCTGTCTTACTAGACGTACAACTTTGTTGAGTCCTGCTGGACCTACAACTTACTTCTTCTCTCTTGATCTTCAGCTTCTTTTGTACCTTCATCATCTTCTAGACCTTTCAGCTTCCTTTTTTTCTCACTCGACCTTGAGCTTCCTCTTCCGTTTGCTTGACCTTTGGTTTCCTATTTCATTCGCTTGACCTTTGGGTTCCTTCCTTCTACTACCTCACGTTGATGACTTGTGAACTGTCCTTCTTCTTTTTGATGGATGCCTGAGGTCAATTACCTGAAGTGAAGCATTTCAACTTGTATATATGTGAGTTTTTCCAATAACCAAAAGACACGTTCATTGGGAGGAGAGGTCGACTTATGAGTTAAAATATATCGAAGAGTTTTTCATCCACAGACTTAATTATTCACGGAAATCACATCATAAGAGAGTTTATACCCATATTGGAGATCCCACCTGTCATGTCATTCCTTTAATCTCACAGTCACAACTTTCATGAAAATCGAAGGTTTTACAAGTGTGCACATGCTCTGTCTTGCGATATCAACATCATCGATATTCACATATCAACATTGTTAAAACCATATAATGGGTGGTCCCACCTACCACATCATCACCTTAATCGGAATCGCAACTTTTGGAGGTCTTCCGATAACATAGTCGATCCCCCTACTGCCGACGGAGCAGATGCGATATGATATTAAATAGTTGTTAATAAATCCGTTAGGTCCACAACCTTGTCGTAATCGACGATTTGACATCCCTTAGAAACTAATGATACTACAGATGAGATATTGCATAAAGTCATGTTATAATGGTGTAGTGGGTCCGCATGTATTATCGCAATCACAGTTTTAGTGTGACATTCCTTTAAGACTTATGATATGAAAGTTCCAATGAGGCGAACATGATATAACATAATGGTGTATTCTAATGGAGTAGTTGGGTCCGCATATATATCACAATCAGCGGATTTGAATGAAACATCCCTTTATGGCTTGTGATTATGCGACGAATGCGATATTGTCTAGGGTTGTTACCATAACATGTTTAGGGTCCGCAGTACATATCACATTGGGCGTTTTGGGTAGTGGCACATAATAGATCCATCAATGAATATTGCCGATATTGATTTCTCCTTAATTCCTTTTATATGGCTCTTACTCTTGGGTTCTCGCTCTTGTGACTTCTCTTCACTCTTCCACTCTTTCAATAGTTGTTGCTCCTGTGGGTTATCTTCCTATGACCTTTGTAACTCTGTTTATGCTCCTATGTTGTTTTCTTCCCATCAGTTCTTCTTGGGCATATATTACATGTGATACTTCCGATATGGCTCCTCCGATGTATTCTTCTTTACTGCTTTGATATAGCTGTTGCTCTTTGTTCTTTCGATAACACTTACCCTTGGGCATATGCGATAATTTGCTTCCTTGATGGCTTTTGATGAACTCTTCCTCTTATTTTTTGGCTTCATGGCTTCTTCTCTTTACTCTTTCTCTTTCTCTTCTGATGGCTTCCAATATCTTTCCTCCTCGGTTCCACTATTTCTATTATGTTTGTATTCAATCCTTGGATCCTCCATGAGAAGTATCATTATCAATAGGCATCAATGGGAAACCACACATGTCACAAGAATTTTCCATCACAAACACTGGCATATTGACATCAATGACAACCTAGATTGACAATAAATAGGTTTATTTTTCTTGGCAAGGACACTACTTTAGTCATAAACCTAGCTAAAAATATCATGGGAGTCCTGCATGAGTTGAAGAAGATTTTCTTTGATGGTTGATGCAACAATAATCTATTGAGAAACCTGTTCATGATACTGGGACAATATGTTTGGTATTGCCTGAGAGAGTTGAGTTACAGTAGCCTGCAACTCCTGGTTATGCGCAACCAATTTGAGACAGTCGCTTCAACATATTCATAACATTCGATAGGGGAACATGTGGCAATATTTTTGGTCTAGTCATCAACATAAGCAACAATGTTCGACCACATTAACTGGAATTTGGTACCCAATTCTGATAACTACTGCTCGAGGTGGGCATTTTCCGTATGGATTTTGTCACGCTTGTAACCAATACAAGTTTCTATTGATGTTGATTTCATGCTATTGATAGGTTGGTACATCGTGATTCTATCTGGACTAGGCAGTCTTCAATTTGTGACACCAAAGCATGATTAAACTAGAAGAGCTATGGGGTAGACCATGTACTAAGGAATCTACCGAGAGCGTATTTGAAGGTGGGAACCTTGCCTTCAGAGGTTTCCCACTGACAACTGATTTCTCTGATTGAACTTGTGGATAATATTCTCACCCTTGGTCATGTTCCTCAGAGAGATCTTATCGATGCTGCAAAAAAAATTTGGTGGATGAAATGGAACAATATCATGCTGCTAGGTAGCGATAAAAATGACTTGGCTATAATGTTGAGGATCACTAATAAAAGTAGCGACTTATTTTGTAGAGAGAACTGAACTGGGTGGTTAATAAGGAATAGTTAATTCATGGACAATTGGCTCAGAGACAGATGGCAATGGAGATGAAGGAGTGATGGCGCATAGTGTAGAAATTAATGTGTAGATTCAAAACTACTCATGAAATTTACTAAATCACAAGACTTGATGCTATTCTAATCATCTGTGGAAGTAAATTCATCATAGAGAACACAAATCATTAACATGCATCAATATTTAAAACACATACACAGAGATTTATCTAGGGGAAAGAAACTGCTCAAAACCCCTTACTATTTGTATTTCATTAATCAAAGAGTCTGTACGGATACAATAAGTTTTTCTTAAGCTTGAGCTCATCCTACACCTGTATCTTCTATCCTTTGCCTAACTAGATGACCTTGGCCAATACATAGCCAAAATTTCAAGCCTCCAATCCCCTATTTCCTTGTGTTGTTCCTCAAGGAATTAGCCCCCTATTATTTAGGAAATTCCTCAATTTTCATTACACAATTCCTATAGGTCCTTCTTTGACTACATGCATGACCTGTACAAATGGGAATAGTTTACAACTGATAGTACACTTCCCTTTAACTCCAATATCAACTGGGTAATTCGAATTATCTGCATGCATGAGTTAATTTAGGTTGATTGATCAGTTAACTTGATGATTACTGAGTGTGAAAAAAGTTACACACCGTTGTCACTTAGTGTGAAAAAAGTTCACACCCTTGATTGAACCTCCACTAGTTCTACTAATAGTGAGAACTAGTTACACTGACAATAACTCAAATTAGCTTAAATAAATTACTACAAACTATAAATCAATAATGTATAACTAAACTCAAGTGTCTCCAACTTGAATTTACTAAGATAATTGAGTGACAAGAGCCATATCACCTCAGTTAAATACCTCCAAGTATTCTATCGAAATTCAAATTCAAATTTCTCCTAACTTAGTCAAGGAAAAATTAAGTTAGGAATTTTTTGTTGCATGTTCCACACTCCCTCTCAACAAGAAAGGGATTATTAGATACTACAATCCTTCTTCTATAGAAATCGATTTTTTCCTCTTGAAAAGGCCTTTGTTAAAATATCTACATCTTCTTCCTTTGTCAGAATCAATTGCAACAACATAATCCACCTCTACACACAATCTAGTAGATGGTGATATGAGATGTCAATATGCTTGGATCTATCATGAAATAATGGATTCTTAGAGAGTTTAATACAACTTTGATTTTCACAGTAAATAATTGTATGATTTGTATACTGACCAAATAACGCAATAAGAAACTTTCTCATCCAAATAGCCTCACATGTTTCTTGACTTGCAACCATGTATTTTGCTTCCGCTGAACTGATTTCCACATATCTCTGCTACTTATTGCACCAAGAAACTGTTGCTAACCCAAAACTAAAAATTCCTCTTGATGTGCTCTTCTTGTTTGATGGACTCCCCACCAAATCTGCATTTGTTAATCCTTGCGGATTAACTCCCTTTGTTTGTCTATAGTAAACACCAAACTAAGTAGTGCTTCTGAGGTATCTTATGTTGGAAATAATACTGAGGGGGGGGGGGGGGTGGGTGAATCAGTATTATCTAGTAAATTATTTTCTTTTTCAAACCCAGAACATGTACACTACTTCAGTTAGAGAAAACCGCGTATATATGCAACTACAGATAAGGAAACCCGCGTATACCATACTGACTTATAATTTAAAATATTCTACATATGTTGAACATTAATCTGTGCATCAGGATCATATAAACAGTAACCAGGAACAGAAAATAGAGCACAAGACAATCACACACAAGATATAAGGTGGAAACCCAATGTGGGTGAAAACCACCTACTGCAATATGTCTCTATCTTTTCAATTAGAAACTTCTTTTTACACTGATTCTGTACTGGTGCAGTCCTTTACCAGTACGCAGGCTGCTACCTGCAGAGAGCTACAACCTTATCTCGTTTTCCAGCTTCTCCTGGAAGGGAGCTACAACCCCCTTAGTTCTTGTACTAGTTGAGATACTAGTACACAGGCTGCTACCTGCAGAAGACTACAACCTTCTCTTCCTTCCAGGGACCATGTTTCATAAATTTTCAGACTGGATCCACAAATAACATCAATCAAACATCAAGAATTTTTGCTTCAACCAATCACCTTTTCACCAATCAAAACTGAATCAAAATAAACACTTCTCTGATGACTGTACCCAGATCATAATAACAGTAATCACACCCCACTTCTGAACCCAGAACACTGTAGCAATAAATAGAAGCAGCTAGAACATAAATCAAGAGATGTACCCTACTTCACTATTCAGAAACTTGCGTACAGATCTATAAATTCATTCTTTCAAACATTAAGATATTAGTTAACCCATATTATCAGATTTATAGATCAAGCCTGCACCACATATCACAAATCAAAATCATATAGAGATACCACTATTCCAGCCTTAAGATTTTGACCCATCAATAGAACTTATCCTTCTCCTTTTGCTCAGGTTCCTTCTTCATTTAGATCCGGATCTGCACCATAACCCAATCAAAGTATTCCGGATCTAGCACTTTATCAGATATTCAATAATTCAGAAGATGCCTTGCCAAATGATCTCCTTCCTCTTTTATAGCCTTAGGCCTTTCACAATACCACGGACCAAAAATCACAACAATTGAATACCATGGACCCAATACTTGGGATCAACACTTTTGGATGTAATACCACAACCAAAACCATAGGATCAAAAATTGTCGAACTAATACCATGAACCAACCATAAGATTTCCCATGTGCGTGCGCTTTTCTCTGCATGAAAGTGCATGAACTTTTCTCTGCATGAAAGGAACTTTTCTCTGCATGAAAGTGCGTGAAATTTTCTCTTCATGAAAGGAACTTTTCTCTGGATGAAAGTGCGTGAACTTTTCTCTGCGTGAAGGTGCGTGAACTTTTCTCTGCATGAAAGTGCGTGAACTTTTCTCTTCATGAAAGGAACTTTTTTTGCATGAAAGTGCATGAACTTTTCTCTGCGTGAAAGTCCATGAACCAGAAAATAACTTTTCTGCACTATAATTTATCATCTGAGATGAGTGGGTTGGAATCAAGTACAACATATGTATCATAATGCCAACAGTCTCCCCCTTTGGACTTGATGGCAACAACAACCAATCACTCTCCCCCTTTGACATCAAGGGCAAAGGGGCGGACTACCATACTCCCCCTGAGTACTTGCTGAAAACTCTGAACGAGCTCCCCCTTTGTATATGCTCTGTGCTGAAATGTTGTCTGCAAAAAGATGTTCTACAAGAAAGAACATGACTCCATACATTATACGTAACCTTCCTATCATCAAGACTCATACATACATCCATCTCCCATCCAAGTGGGAATACATAAGATAGATAAAACTCATTCATCCCAGGCATAGTGGGGAAACCAAAATAGGCTGTTACATGACCTTGATATGAAAAGAAGTACATGACATAGAGATAAGAACAACTATCAGCAGAATCAACCTTCAGACCAGCACACATTGATCTACTCCACCAGAAAACTCTTGATAAATCAAACCAAGGACTTCTAAGATAATTCCAACAATGCATCATTAGAAGAATGTATGCTCCCCCTGAACCTGTGTCAGATGATCTCTGATAGACCCATTCGACCCACATAGACCAGCAAAAGAACATGTATCCACCTGCGTACAATAGACAAGATTCAAAAACAGGATGATGCATCAAAAACCCCCAGCTTCTGTCTGAGGTATTCAAATGTCTCCCTGGGCAATGGTTTGGTGAAAATATCAGCAACTTGTTCCTTGGAGGGAACATATTCCAATTTGACCTTTTGTTCCATCACTTGTTCCCGGAGAAAATGATACTTGATCGGTATGTGCTTGGTCTTTGAATGCATGACTTGGTTCTTTGAAATGCTAATTTCACTTGTATTATCACATAATATGGAGATAGGTGGTGTACAAGTGATTTTAAAATCGTGCAAGGTTTGCATCATCCAAAGGAGTTGAGTGCAGCAGGATGCAGCAACCACATATTCTGCTTCAGTTGTAGATAATGCAATAGAACTTTGTTTCTTGCTGAACCAAGATACTAATCTGGAACCCATAAAGAATGCACCACCACTGGTGCTTTTTCTGTCATCCTTGCTTCCAGCCCAATCTGCATCTGTATGAGCATGAAGAGTGATATCCGCATCTCTAGGATATCATAGGCCATAGTTTTGAGTTCCTTGAAGATACTTGAAAATTCTCTTTACAAGATGAGTTTCTTAGGATTTGCCTGAAATCTTCCAACCATTCCTACTGCATGCATGATGTCTGGTTGGGTACCTGTTAAATAGAGGAAACTTCCAATCATGGACCTATAGGTTGGTTGATGCACTGCTGCTGATTCATCATTTGCACTGAGGCTGCATCCTGTGACCATAGGAGTGCATACTAGTTTCGAATCTTACATGCCATACTTCTTCAAGATCTGCTTGAGATACTTAGTTTGAGATAAAAAGATACCGCCTTTATTTTGTTGGATTTGTAAACCAAGAAAATATGTCAGTTCTCCAGGCAAAGACATTTCGAATTCCTTCTGCATCACCAAGGCAAAGTTTTGACTCATAGCTTCTTCATTGCTGCCAAAGATGATATGATCTACATACACAACAAGTATTAGCAATTTGTTATTTTCAATTTTTATATAAAGATTGCTATCTGTTGATCCTTTTGAAAAACCTTGTTGATGAAGGTATTTGTCTAGATGATAGTAGCAAGCCCTTGGAGCCTGTTTTAGACCATAGAGAGCCTTCTTTAGTCTGCATACAAGATTTGGATCATTACCAAGGATGAATCCATCTGGCTGCTCAATGTACACTTCTTCTTCTAAGTCTCGCATTTAGAAAGGCTGATTTTCAACGTCCATCTTGAAATACTTCCTGAACTTCTGAAAGCTAGAGAGAAGCAAAGGAACATTCTGATGGCCTCAAGTCTAGCAACGGGAAGCAAAGTTTTCTTCAAAAGTCTATTCTTCCTTGTTGAGACATTAAGGTATCCCTTTACAAACAAAGTCTAACTTATTTCTTAATCACTTCCGCCATTTTTTCATTCAACCTTGTTTTTGAAGATCCATTTTGTCCCTATGACATTCTTATCTTTTTTGGTCTAGGAACCAACTCCCCAAGTGTTATTCTTCTTGTTCGATTCTGCTCAGTTCTTCATCATTGCCTTGACCCAACATTCATCTTTGCATGCCTCTCTTACATTTTGTGGTTTAGTGGAGGAAAGTAATGCCAAATAGCTTGAAGCTTCTGCAATTGTTCTTCTTGTTTGTATTCCAGCCTCTTTTTTCCCCAAAATTTGAGATTTTGGATGATTCTTCTGAACGTACCTGGATGGAGTCTTTTCCTCTATCCTTATTTGTTCTTTAGGCTCCTCATGGGTTTCTTCTTCATCATGAATCTGATTTGATGTTGATGGGTAGTCCTCATCATCTTCGAAATCTTTAGATCTTACCTACCTAGGAGTATTTTCTTCTTCATCAACCACTACATCAATACTTTCAACAATTTTTCCAAGCCTTTTATTATAACACTTGTATGCTTTGCTGTGGGGAGAGTAACCAAGGAGAATGCCTTCGTCTACTCTAGGTTCAAACTTTCCAAGATGTTCATCAGTATTTTTGATATAGCATTTGCTTCCAAAATTTTGAAGTATTTTACCGAAGGAATCTCACCATACCAGAGCTCATGAGGGGTTTGAGTACTGTTCACCCAGACATTTGTTTTGTTGAGAATAACAACTGTAGCAAATGCAGCTTCACCCCAGAAAGTTGCAGGAGTTCCAGACTCATCAAGCATAGCACGAGCCATTTGTTGAATCGTTCTGTTCATCCTTTCAACTACTCCATTTTGCTGAGGAGTCCTGGTTGTAGAGAATTCTCTTCTTATTCCATGTTCTTCACAAAAATCGAAAAATTCATTTGAGGTAAACTCCCCACCTCTATCAGACCT
>APFE031035799.1:48215-58721 GCA_000404065.3 Pinus taeda | reverse complement strand
ATGAAAGGAACTTTTCTCTGCATGAAAGTGCGTGAACTTTTCTCTGCATGAAAGGAACTTTTCTCTGCATGAAAGGATGTGAACTTTTCTCTTCATGAAAGGAACTTTTTTTTCATGAAATTGCGTGAACTTTTCTCTACGTGAGAGTCCGTGAACCAGAAAATAGCTTTGCTGCACTATAATTTATCATCTAAGATGAGTGGGTTTCCATCAAGTACAACATATGTATCATAATGCAAACATCTCAACACGTGCTTTGTTGCCTTCCAATACAGTTTGGTTGGATTAACCATGGATTGAATAAGTTGGTTAAATGTATAACACATGTACAGTTGTGTGTTCACAAAATACATAAGTGAATGCACAAGCTTACTATAAATGGTAGCCTCGACTTCCTCACCTGAAGTGGCATCCCCTTTCCTCTAGTTATTTGCTAGAGGAGTGTCCATGGGTTTGATACTCTCCATGTAGAACTTCTTTAGTATCTCGTTGGAATACTTTCCCTGAGAGAAAAATAGTTTCCCATCTCCTTTCTATACTTCCAAACCAAGGAAATAATGCATGAGTCCCATGTCCTTCAACTCTAACTCTCTTGCAAGGTCCTCCTTATAATATCTAATAAGCTACTCATCACCAGTAAGGATCAAGTCATTGACATAAAAACAAAAAATCATTAATTTACCTTCTACCACAATGTGATAAATATGTGCATCCACTTCACTTTTGGTGAAGCCCAAACTGTTGAGATAACTATCTATCCTACTATACTAAGCACAGGGTGCTTGATTGAGTCCATAAAACTCTCGCTTGAGTCTGCACACATGTGACTCTTTGTCAAAGATTTCAAACCCCTCTGACTACTCAATATACACCTCCTCCTCAATAAATCCATTGAGGAATGTTGTACTCACATCCATCTGGTGGATCTTCCACCCCATTTGCGCTGACAATACTAGAATTGACCTGATGGATGAGTACCTTTCTATTGGAGCAAAGGTCTCCTCATAATCAATTCCATCCACCTGAGAGGATCACTTAGCTACAAATATGGCCTTTTGTTTCTCTATGCTCTCGTCTACTGTATTCTTTACCTTATAAAGCCATCTCGAACCAACCATTGATTTGTTTACTAGTCTTGGGACCACTTCCCAATAACTTTTTCTAATAATGCAATCATATTCCTCTACCATAGAATCAACCCATATTGGATGTTGCACTACTTCCTCGAATGAGGATGGTTCTGTTTCAATTAACTCACTCATTAGAGCCATGCACCTCCTCTTCCAGTGTTGTTATGTGGGTGCTCCCACATTATCTCTAGCATCCTACAAAAATATGTCAGCTTCCCTGGTCCGCTTCCTTCCTTCTCTAGATGTCTTTGCTTGAGTGGATGTCTTCACTCTCTACTCCTCTCCTTGTGGCTACTCCAAAACTTCCTAAGGTTATTCCTTTGAAGCCAAAAGCTCCTAATCAAGATGCAACTATAAGTCCCTCTCAAGAGAACACCTCATTGCCTTCTCCTCATTAAATTTCACATCCCTCTTGACCACTGTCATCCTGAGAGATGGAAAGCACACCCAATAGTTGTGAGGTGTATCAGTGTATCCCACAAATATTCCCAACTGTGATTTAGGCTCTAGCTTTTTCCTTACTTATTTAGAAACATGACAATAAAATGATGATCCAAAGGTCCTGAAGTGTGACACATCTAGTTTCTTCCTCGAAAAATATTCCTCTGGTGTACTCATGCCAAGAAACCTGTGACAACTCTCATTTTGAAAATAGATTATTGTGTTGCATGCTTCAAACCACAAGTGTAGAGGTGGGATTTGGTCATGCAACATTGCGCATGATGATCCCACTATACTTATATTCTTCCTCTCAACCACCCCATTCTATTGTGCATTATGAGGTGCTGTCAAATCCCATCGAATGCCTTCCTTAGCATAGAAATTTTTAAACTCATTTGTCACGTACTCACCATCATTCTCATTGCTAAGAGCATTCACTTTCATCCCAATCTCTTTCTCAAAAAGTGGTTTAAACTCAATAAATTTGGAGAATGTATGGTATTTATTTTTCATGAAGTAGATCCAACACTTCCATGAGGAATCATCTACAAATATATCATAATACTTGTTCTTGGTAGTGGAGTCTATTGACAAAGGTCCACATACATGAGAGTGGATCCTTTCAAGGATTGCATGTGCCCTGTTGTCTTGATCATTGAAGGTGGATTTTGTGTACTTCCCCAACGTACACCCTTTGCATGTATCTCACTACTCTAGTGCTCCATAAGGAAGGCGTGTAGAAATTTGTTGCATGATCTTCAAACTGCCATGATGCAAATGGCCACGTCTTCTATGCCATAATTCACTGACATCTTGACTCTACACCTACTCTTGTTTTTTTCTCAATGCTACATAGTCTTCCACATCTAATTTGTAGATTTTCTTCACTTGAAACTTGATTTTCTTCACTTTTATTGTGGTGATATCTATCAAGAAAGCCCTTTCTTTTGCTGAATATCACATTGTAGCCACAGTCTTCCAAGATCATGACACAAAATAGATTCTTCTCCAGACTTGGTACAAACATCACATCCTTGAGCTTGAAAGCGGAGCTATAATCCTTATTAAAAGTAACAGTACCAATGCGGGTCATGATAAACCTTCCATCATCTCCCATCTCGATGTGCATTTGGAGATCCTTCTCCTCCAAGTCACTGAAAAATTATTTGTTTCCCGTCATGTGGAATGAGGAACTGTCAAGATACCACACACCACTCATCGCTATGCTTGACATACATGCAATGGGAGTAAAATAAAGTTTGAACTATGAATCTAAGGCTTCACCCACTAGTCCTCTTACATTTTTCTTTCTTACTTTCTTGTGTGGACATTTCATGGCATAGTGTCCCAGTTCATGATAGTGAAAGCACTTGATTTTGGACAAGTCTTTCTTCTTGCCCCCTTGACCAAATTTTGCTTTGGATTAGGATTTCTTCCCTTTCCCTTTCTTTTCCTTTCCTTCCAAGGAAAAATTATCCTCATCCTTGACCTTGGATGAAGTCCCATCTTTGTTGCTTTGCCTTATTTCTTCCTGCGCTATATTAGACCATAACCTCTCCCATATTGGTAGTTTTTGTCTACCATTTATAGAATCTTGATAACTATGCCAACTCTTGGGAAGGCCCAAAAGGGCTAGAGCTATCAAATCTTCTTCTAGAATAGTAATATCGACCTCGCCAAGTTCAGCATGGAGCTATGTAAACCTTCTCAGGTACTGCAGAATTGTTTCATTCTTTTGCATCTTAATACTTCAAAGCTTATCCTTTAGTGCTAGCATCCCATGGTCCCTATTTTTCTCAAAACACTTGATTAGTGTTTTCCAAATTCTGAACAAAGTTTCATTCCCACAAAGATTCAATACAATATGATCTTGAAATCCCTCTAATATGATCCCCCTTGCTTTAGCCACATCCTTCTTCCACTGAGAAATATCCTGGGAATCATATGCTAAGGGTTTTTCTATATCTATCTTGATGTATTCTAGTATCCCATTATCATCTAATAATCCCTCCATTCGGATCTTCCATGCCCAAAATATGTGGTTCCTTCCAAAGTATACTTGATCCTAAGTCCATTGAAATCCATCTTCTCAGTCTTGGAGAAAACTTGTAACACTGATCTTCAAATTCGAACCTCATGCAATGACAACTTCAAATTATCTTCTCTATTATAAATCTAGCTCTTATACCATGAAGAAATTAATGTGTAGATTCAAAACTTATCATGAATTTACTAAATCACAAGACTTGAAGCTACTCTACTCATTCGTGGAAGTAAATTCATGATTGAGAACACAAATCATTAGCATGCATCAATATTTAACACACATACACAAAGATTTATCTAGGGGAAAGAAACTGCTCAAAACCCCTTACTATCTGTATTACATTAATCAGAGAATCTAGATGTATACAATATTCTCTGGTAAAGCTTGAGCTCAACCTGCACCTGTATATTCAATCCTTTGCCTAACTGACTGTCCTTGGCCAACACTTCGCCAAAATTTTGAGCCTACAAAACCCCATTTCCTTGTGTTGTTCCTCAAGGAATTAACCCCCTATAAATTAGGAAATTCCTCAATTTGTTTTTCAATTCCTATATGTACTTCTCTAACTGCATGCATGGCCTGTACAACTTGGAATAGTTTACAATTGATAGTATACTTCCCTTGAACACCAATCTCAATTGGGTAACTTGAATTCTTTGCATGCATGAGTTAATTTAGGTTGATTGATAAGTTAACTAGATAATTACTCAGTGTGAAAAAAGTTACACACCCTTGTCTCTTAGTTTGAAAAAAGTTACACACCTTTGACTAAACCTCCACTAGTTCTACTAACAGTGATAACTAGTTACACTAACAATAACTCAAATTAACTGAAATAGATTGCTACAAATTAGAAATCAATCATGTAGAACTGAAATCAAGTGTCTCCAACTCAAATTTACTGAGTTAATGGAGTGACAAGAGCCATGTCACCTCAGTTAACAACCTCCAAGTATTCTATTGAAATTAAAATTTGAATTTCTCCTAATTTAATCAAGGAAAAATTAAATTAAGAATTTCTTGTTGCATTTTCAACAAGTAGAAGAAAGATAGTGGAAGTGACAAGTGACCTACTCAGTATCCATGGTAGTAGGTTCATAAAATCCTTCAAGGGAATCTGGTTGGTTAGAGATGATTTCTTCATAGGTTCTTGGTGAAGCGTTAGAAGTGGAATGTGGAGAAGGGGGATGTTCTTCAAAGATAGGCAAAATAGTTGTTGTAGTGGCTGAACGTTCATTGTTAAGTTTGATGAAAATATTTTAGCTTGAGGTAGGATGGGGATGTGTTTGATGAGGAGAGACTGAAGTGGTAGCGGTAACTAGTGGGAGAGTGGAGGAAACTATGGGTAGTGTAACAAACATCAGCGAAATGGAATGAATAGAGGTGTCTTGATGAACCATAGAACCCATCTCTGATGAAGGGGTATATGCGGAGGAAATTTGTTCCTGTGCTTTCTTCGGTAGGGGCTAGAGGTATTCATTTGTATCGATGTGATTCTTGTAAGAGGAAGAAGGAACATCTTCAGTGGAATCACTGGGGCATGTAGCATCAAAAGAATAGAATTCTTGATCATCTTGCTTCCACACAATTACGCCAAGCCATGAAACAACCTCGCTATGGAATGCACATTGAGAAAGTTTCCTGGTGAATATTCATGGGCCAAATATAAGAATGATTGTGGCCAATACCAAACTAGATTTGGTGATCATATCGATCCAGGAGTGGAAGAGGCACTCTTGAAACTTTGCAGGTAACACTGACCATCTAATTATACTATTGCCCAAAGGAAGGTCATTAAAATCATGATTGGTTGTATCTTCTATGTTGCACCATGGAGCATATGCATAAGCGAATGGTTCAGCTTTAGGAACATGTGCTAATTCTATTATGTCGGGTGCATGCCATTTGTACATGGTGAGAGGAATAAATAGATACCGAAAAATAAAGTAAGTGGCCCTAGCATGAACATCTTCTGTGGCTTCGAACAATTCATTGAGGAAGTAATTAAACCAGTTTAGTTGATCTCTTGGAACATAGGCGTTGAAAATAGAAATTGTATCGAGAGAATATTCCCCTCTGGTGAAATGTCACATGAGATTGTTGGAAATTATAGTGCAGACGACTTTGATAGACTAATTGTTGATCATCTCAATAATGACTCCTCGTTTCTTCCTTTGGATAACATAATTTTTATAGAGGTTATTCTCATCCTTCTTATTTCCTCACTTGTATACCTTATGGAATGTCATATTGACATTGGCGCCATAGGCAGAGGGTCTGGTGAGCGTACGAATATCTTGAACATGGATTGGGTATTCCTGGTCCAACCATAGTGAACCTCCATGCAAACGACTGATTAGGAAGTCAGTACACTTCATGACCTCCAACGTGGTACCAAAGACATGTAAGTCATGTAGAATCAATAAGGAGGCAGGTTTTAGTGGGCTGAAGTTGACTTTAATCTTGATATTAGATTGGGTAGTGAGTCTAAAGTTTGGCTCCATGAAAACTTTGGTGTAGAGGGAAGGGAAACTCCGGGGTCTGAGAGATCATTTTCGATGACAGTGGCGTTGTCATATTTTCCAAGGATGTCCTCACAAGAATGAATATGGGAATCGATGGGGAAAAGAGATATTATGGATTTAATAGTGCGACCCATGGTATTAGAGCGGTGACTGAAAAAATAAAAAATAAAAAATAAAATAACGGGGTGACAACAAGCTCTAAACTTGGCAAAACATGACACAGAAGCCAGGGTGACAAACTAGGGAAATTCTAGGTGGAATGACATGTGAAGGACAATGACTAAGGGTTATATAGAAGGATGTATATCATAAGGCTGAAATTACTTGATTATTATGCTATGGACATGCATTGGACATGAAAATACTTCATGATTATGACAAACCACTCCACTTTCTTTGATAACTTAAATAATTGACACTTCAGATCAAGAAATAATGGTAAATCTTATCGATAGGCCATGTAACACCCTTCTCCCACATCTACCCAAGCAACTGAACAACTAAGGTAGACATGCGATGAGATGCCACTATGATATGATTTGACCTCCTGAGTTACGTTAAGGAAGTGGAAAACACACCATACAGACATTCCATATCATCTACATGACCCTCAAGAACCAATCCAATACTTTAGATAGCTTTCACTTGGGTCCCACTAAAATTTTGGACAACTTAAGCCTCACTCACTCTCATGCTATATGCATGACTGCATCCAGAAACCAAAATTCACTCTCACAAGCTTACCAGCTAGTGCCCAAAGACTAAATTTGTCAATGCTATGCCAATGACCCTTGGATTTGAGCCACCTTTTCAAGCCCAGAGCCTAAGTCAATACCTAGAATTGAACCATCTCTTTAGAATAGTAAAATAACATGGAAATGATAGTGTTAAGGAAAATACATTTTTAAGACCTTTACTGGACCCCTACTAGCCATGACAGGAATTTCGTTAAACATATCATGAATATGTAATCGACAGGTGTAAATAATATTTATGAGCATAGGGGCCTCATACTTAGCTGAGAATCACTAAGAACCATTGATGCCTGAATACATCAACTTCCATTCCATCCATTAGGTCATAGATACACTGATGATTCAATTACAAGTAAAAACATGATGAAATCTATACATGGTTGTTGTCATAAAACATATATATAAATGGAATAATAATAGCATAAATACTCATGAAAGTATAGCCATATATACCACATATAATCCATCAAAACATTCATAGAAAAACAAGGAGAAATAACATTTCATTAATGATGGAAAATCCAAACTTGGGATGGGACTTTCACATTCCACCCGACCATAGAATGGTTGATCCAAATATCTCTTCAGCCATTCACCCTTGTGCCTTATTCCAGGAATGAATGTGTGATACCATAGAACACGTCAATCAAAACTCATCTAGGGCTTCTAGAGGCCATCCACCTCAACCCATAAAATAATGACTCCACCTCACGAGCAGATATCACAAAACTATCAACAGATTGGTCTCCATCCAAGCCTTCCAGGACTTCTAGAGTGTTTGTTCCAACCAAGGCTTCTAGGACTAGTAACTCAACCCACACCTATCATCAAGCTTCCAGAGCATTTGTCCAACCAAGGCTTCCAAGACTAGTAACTCATCCCACCAAGGGCTTCCAAAGTGTTTGTCCAACCAAGGCTTCTAGGACTATTAACTCAACCAAAGTTGTTATAGGGCTTCCAAAATGTTTGTCCAAATAGGTCTTCAAGGAACTAATAACTCAACCCAAGTAATGAAAAATGAGAACCAACCAAAAACAAATAATGAAAGTAAAACCACAATAACCATGGCTATCTAGTAAATGGAAAGGCTAGGCAATCCACTATCAATCTAGGCAATCCTCCATTGCAATGACAGATCATGACCAAGAATCCACACGCATATGCCATGCATGCCAAAACTAATGAAGAAAACATACATGCAACTGCAAGAAAATATGATGTAGATGTTGATCCCGATGCCCTCTTGTGGTTTCCTTCTCCTCCTTTTCCTTGTTGTTCCAAGAATCCAAGTATGCCACGCTCACCAAGAATTCTCCAAGAAAATTCTAATTCTCCAAGAGTATGAGAGAGAGAGAATAATGAGAGTGCTCCAAAATTGAACTGACAAAAGGTTCCCAACTAATCCTTAGAAGCCTTTTTATGAATGAGGCCTCTATTTTCTTCATTTCCCATTATTTTCCTTCATTTTCCTCCTCACATGCAACCTATGACCTTTCACCCCCCTTTTCTCCTAATTTCCATTATTTTCATAAATAAATGTGCCAAAAATGCCATTTTTCCTTTACAAAGCCTTAGGCATTGCCTTTGCCAATTTCCTTAGCCATAAACAATCACAAGTGATCCCCATCACTAGGATATTTCCCAAAATTTAGCTTGGGATAAGTGTCCTATCAACTATGGTTATTATTTTTCCTTTATTTACTTTTATTACATGGAATTTCCACCAGGGCTATTACAGAAACCTTGCCCTTAGGGAAACACCATCTTCGGTATTCAAAAATACCTATAACCACAAAAATGCTATAAGCAAATTATACTGCTGATGGAGCTTTATAACTTAGCTCGATGCAGTATTTACAATGATCAACCTGCTAAGGAGGAAACCAACATGAAACATAACATCATCATGATATGACACCCATACTTATTATTGGAGCTTTATAACATAGCTCATGGCAGTATTTACATCCATATACATATGTACATAAACCAACATCATCAAAACTTATACCAAAGCATATACCACAACATATACCAAAATCAAACCAAAACACCAAGCCAAAACTACTTTGCCTCAACCGGTAAACAAGGATACATAGCACACATTTGATCGTCCATCTCCCATGTAGTTTCTTTAGGCCCAAAGTGTTCCCATTGCACCTTAACTTGCTTGATTGCTTGGTTCTGTAGCATGAGCACTTTTTCTGCAATATACACTAAGGCTCCAGTTGGAATTCTCCATCTAATTTGACCTGCAATATACACCAATCAATCACATTATCAACATATTTAGCATACTTCTTAAGCAATGAAAAATGGAAAACATCATGGAATTTGACTATCAGAGGCAGTGCAAGTTGATAGGCTACTAACCCAATCCTCTCAATGATATTGAAGGGTCCACAAAACCATGGTACTAGCTTGGCACATGATCTAATTGATAATGAGATATTTTTTAGTTTGATGTGCAAGTACACTTATTCCCCAACCTGGAACTCCTGGACCTTGAACAACCTATTCTAATCTATATAGATTTTCTATCTATCATGTGTTGCCTTTAAATTTGTCTTTATAACTTGCATTTCTTGTTCCATGTCTACCAACATATATGTTCCAATCAATACCCTGTTAACCATATCACTTGAACTAATGGGAGAGTTACAACTCCATCCATACAATGCATCAAAAGGACTAATTCTCAAAGATTCTTGATACCCATTGTTGTATGTGAACTCTACCAATTGAAGGTACTCTTCCCACTTTCACTACTAATGCATCACATACATCCTCAAAATGTCCTCCAATATCCTATTGACCCTCTATTGAAAATAGTAACAAGAAATGCTAAATATAGAAGTGCTAAAAATAGCATTGCTATAAATAGAATTTCAGGATACATTCCAATTTTATTTAGTCCCTGAACTAAAATTGAGAATTAAAATTCGAATTTGATCTTAGCAGCAGTTTGTAAAACAATTAATTAATTCATCTTGAGTTAATTAGTTGGAGAAAATCAAACATGAAGTCTATGTGAAGACATGCATCAGTTTCCCCTTTGATTGAGGAAGTTATCCCTTGATTAGGGAGATCAGGAAGAGTTGTACTTTGAGTTGTAATTAGTTAGCTCAGTTAACTGAGTTAAGTCCAATTAGATTAGTTCCAACAGTTTGTGGAACTGATTGTGAGTTCAATTAGTTAATGCATGCATGATGTAACTATTTCACTTTAGATAGCTGAATATTCTCTCATAAATAACTCATGCATGTCAATTCAGTCAGAGACCCAGTTGAGATTAGATGATGGGACAATGTACTGTCAATGGTAGGAATATTCCATTGAGGATATCTCTTGCATGCATAAGGAATTCATTCCTTGGAGATTGCGCAGTTACTTCTAAGTTTGGTGAGTTGTGTGAGAGGTCAATTCACATAGGTGGCAGCCAAAGGACCCAAGAGAAACTACGCAAGGAAATAGGAGGCTTGGAGGACTGAGGGAAGGCATATGTTGTGTCTATTTAGTCTATGAGCAACATTGAGGGATTGTACTAAGAGTTGGATAGCTTGTGAGCTAAAGCTTTGTGTAATCCGGACATATTTCCACTTGTATGA
>APFE031035799.1:25539-47986 GCA_000404065.3 Pinus taeda | reverse complement strand
GTTTGTTTGTAGAAGTAGATCAAGTATTTTGCTTTAGTATATTGCATTATCAGGTGATCTACAGTGGGATTTTCTACATGGTATCAGAGAAAAGGTGATCAAAGTGAAGAACAATATACAAAGAAGGGAGAAGTTCAAAGTTTGAAGTTCCTGATTATAGAATTCGAATTCTTATCACATCTCAAATTTCACCAATGGCATTCAACGGTTTGAGACTCGAGTATGCCCTTGATGGCAGCTCAAATTATATAGCCTAGAAGGATCTCATGGAAGCAGTATTAGAGGATAATGGTTTTAAGGACTTCATTGATCAAGAAGTCCCCAAGCCAGCAATTGCTAATTTCTAAGAATTGGCAGAATGGAAGAAATGTGTGGCTAGAGTGATGAGGATTCTTCTGGAGGGAGTTCTAGACCACATAGTCTCGAGTCTCCATGGGAAGGATACACCATTTTCAATGTGAAAAAAATTGAAGGATCTATATCAGAGCAACAGTGATCAGAGGAAGCTGGTGATGAAAGATAAGCTTCAAAAAATCAAGTGTGAAAAGGGCGACACAATCTCTACATATCTGAAAAAGCTCACCACTTGTAGGGATGAGCTTGGAAGTGTTGGGATCACGACAGCCAATGATGACATGTTGAGTCTTTCTCTCCTCGGTCTTGCTAAGAGTTGGCATAGCTACCAAGACTCGGTAAATGGAAGAGAGAAACTGCTAGATTGGGAATGACTTTGATTGGATCTGATGCACAAGGAGATAAGAAGAAGCATGAGATATGGATCTTCATCAAAGCAAGATGATGAAGAAAATATAGCCTTAGTGAGTAAGGTGAGGAAATGGAAATGGAAGGCATCCCATTCAAAATCCATTTCTTCCCATGGTGGGAAGAAGATTGACAAATCAAAAATGTGATGCTTTCATTGTCATGAGGTGGGCCATTATGCTACGAATTGTCTAGAGAAGAAGTCCAAGAACAGATCCTTGAAGGGATCAAATGGTGAGGCACTAGCCTCACAGTTCAAATTAGATTTCACCCTCATCGCATGTATGGTTTCATCGATGGTGGGGTGTGTTTGGTACCTGGACAGTGGAGCTTCATTCCACATGACCGAGGACAAGAATCTTTTCGGTGCCTTGGAGGAGAAGGACGTCCATATGCACATCGAGATGGGTGATGATGGAAAGTACTGTGTTTCAAGTGAAGGTACAGTTGTGTTTCAGAGGAAGCATGGAGCTCCTCTCACCCTGACTGATGTAAAGTATGTGTTGGGTCTAAAGAATAATCTTGTGTTCGTCGCTATGCTGGAAGACAAAGGATATGATGTAGTATTTAGCAAAGGAAAGGCATTCCTGAGGCATATCAGAACTGGACATACCAAGAGGATTGGGATTCGAATAAAGAATCTATACGCTAGAGGTAGACGACTCTGCTGCATTGAGTTCCAATGCAGAGTTGGTGCAAAGCCAAGATGTTCGCGAGTTATGGCATAGAACATTGGGCCACTTGCACCATGGGGCCTTGAAGATCATGCAACAAATTTCTACTGGACTTCCCAAGGGAAAACTAGAGCAAATGGATACATGCAAAGGTTTTACCTTGGGTAAGTATATGAAATATTCGTTTCAGGATCGAGACAGTGGAGCTGGAGAAATCCTGGAGCAAGTTCATAAAGATGTGTGTGGACCATTCTCTACAACCTCCAACACTAAACAAAGGTACTATGTTATTTTATTGATGTTTTTCTCGTAGATGTTGGATCTACTTTATGTAGAAGAAGGATCAAACCTTCTCAAGGTTTTGTGAGTTCAAAGCCTTGGTAGAGAAGGAATATTGAAAGAAAATAAGGGCCTTGCAAAGCGACAATGGTGGAGAGTATGTTTCCCAATAGTTTAAGGACTTTTGTGTAGCAGAAGGAATTAAACGAGAGTTGACGACACCCCATAACCCATAGTAGAATGGGGTGGCCGGAAGGAAGAATAGATTGATTGTGGGAGAAGCTTGGGCGATGTTGCATGACCAAAGCCTACGACTTCATTTATGGGCTGAGGCATGTAATACATCAGTAGACTGGGAATGAAGACACCAATGGAGGCCTTTTCTGGGAAGAGACCAGATGTGAGTCACTTCAAGATCTTTGGATCATCGGTTTATTGCCATGTGACCAAAGATGCTTGGAAGAAGCTAGATCCATCAGCTGAGTTGGGGATACTTGTGGGGTACACTAATACACCCCACAACTATCAGGTGTTCTTGCCTACCAGTCAGAGGGCAGTGGTATGCAAAGATATGAAGTTCGATGAGCATAAATCCATGTGAGTATCACTTCAGAGGGAGCACAAGTTGCATGTAGAGGAGGAACTTTTAGTTCTTAAGGAGGAGGAGCCTCAGATTGATGCGGAGCACCCACATGCAGCGGATCTGGGAGTGGATACATCCACTCATGTAGAGTCTTCCAGAGATGGGCAGAAACACTCAAGGGAAGCTGGCAGGTTGATGCTGGATGCGAGAGAGAATGTGGGAGAGCCATCTTCTTAGTGTAGACAGAGGAGGTCACCCGAGCGGTACACTGATTACATGGCCCTGGTTGGGGAGTGTGTAGAGACTGAACCTTCTTCTTTTGAGGAAGCAGCGTAGTAACCAATCTGGGTTGATGCAATGGTGGAGGAGTACGACTCCATCATTCGAAACAGTGTTTGGGAATTTGACCCAAGACTGGAGGACAAGTCACTGGTGAGTTCCCGATGGCTTTACAAGGTAAAGCAAGCAGTTGATGGCAGTGTTGAGAAACATAAGGCAAGGTTTGTTGCACGTGGTTTCTCATAGGTCGAGGGGATCATCTATGATGAGACCTTTGCTCCTGTAGCAAGGTACTCATCTATTAGATCAATGTTGGCACTATCAGATCAGATGGGTTGGAAGATCCATCAGATGGATGTGAAGATTGTGTTCCTCAATGGGAATATTGAGGAAGAGGTGTACATTGAGTAGCCTAAAGGTTTTGATACCTTCAATCGTGAATCACATGTGTGCCAACTCAAGAAAGCTTTTTATGTGTTGAAGTAAGCACCCCGTGCTTGGTACACCAAGATCGACAGCTATTTCATTGGGTTTGGCTTCACAAAGAGTGAAGCAGATGCAACCTTTACCACTTCATGGTAGAAGGTAAGCCATTGATCATTGTTATTTATGTTGACAGGTGATGATCAGTTGATCAAGTCTTTCAAGGATGACCTTGCAAGAGAGTTCGAGATGAAAGACACGGTTCTTATGCACTACTTTCTAGGCATGGAAGTGTGGCAGAAGGATGGGGAAGTGTTTGTGTCTCAAGGCAAGTATGCCAATGAGATACTCAAGCGATTCCACATGGATAAGTGCAAGCCCATGTAGACTCCTTTAGCTGGTAACTGGAGGAAGGAGGATGCTACTTCAGGTGAGGTAGTAGCTTCTATTGTTTATTGGAAGCTTGTGGGTTCATTGATGTATCTAGTGAACACGCGACAAGATTTGTGGTTTGCAGTGAACCAGTTGAGTCAAGCTATGGTTCAATCTACCAAGTTTTTTTGGAAGGCAGTGAAGCATGTGCTGAGATACCTCAGAGACACATCTCAGTATGTGTTGTGGTACAGATGGACAGAGGGAGTGAAGCTTCAGGACTTCACAGATGCAGATTGGGCAGGGAGTCCATCAGACCAGAAGAGCACTTCAGGAGGAATCTTTAACCTTGGTTCAACTACAGTTTCTTGGTACAACAGGAAATAGAGGTCAGTTTCACTTAGCTCAGTAGAGGTTGGATACATGGCTACTAGTTAGGCAACATGTGAAGCCATTTGGATGTGGAAGATTCTAGTTGGATTGTTTGGTCAAAGGATGGATCCAACTATGAACTATTGTGATAATCAGAGTTGTATCAAAATCTTTGAGAATCCAGTATTTCATGACAGGTCCAAGGACATCGATATCTAGTATCATCATCTTCGAGACTGTGTGGTGAAGAGGATCATGTTGTTGTTGTATGTTTCGACCGAGCAACAGGATGCAACTATTTTGACTAAGGCATTGTCAAAATGCAAGTTTGAGTTCCACAGAGATGGAATTGGGGTGACAGATAATCTCTTTCTTGTTGAGAGGGAGTGTTGAAAATAGCAACAAGAAATGCTAAATATAGAAGTGCTAAAAATAACATTGTTATAAATAGCATTTCGAGATACATTCCAATTTTAGTTAGTCCCTAAATTAAAATTGAGAATTAAAGTTCGATTTTGATCTTAGTAGCTATTTGTAAAATAATTAATTAATTCATCTTGAGTTAATTAGTTGGATAAAATCAAACATGAAGTCTATGTGAAGACATGCAACCATTTCCCCTTTGATTGAGGAAGTTATCTCTTGATTAAGGAGATCAGGATGAGTTGTAATTTGAGTTGTAATTAGTTAGCTCAGTTCACTGAGTTAAGTCCAGTTAGATTAGTTCCAACAGTTTGTGGAATTAATTGTGAGTTTAGTTAGTTAATGCATGCATGCATGTAACTGCTACACTTCAGATAACTAAATATTCTCTCATAAATAACTCATGCATCTCAGTTTAGTCAGAGACCTAGTTGAGATCATATGATGGGACAATGTACTATCAGTTGCTGGAATATTCTATTGAGGATATCTCTTGCATGCGGAAGGAATTCATTCCTTGGAGATTGTGTAGTTACTTCTGAGTTTGGTGAGTTGTGTGAGAGGTCAATTCACACAGGTGGTAGCCAGAGGACCCAGGAGAAACTGCGCAAGGAAATAGGAGCCTTGGAGGACTGAGGGAAGGCATAAGTTGTGTCTATTTAGTCTATGAGCAACATTGAGGGATTGTACTAAGAGCTAGATTGATTGTGAGCTAAAGCTTTATGTAATCCAAACATATTTCCACTTGTATGATAATACAGAGATTGGGGTTTTTAGCTGAGGTTTTTCCTAGAGCATTCTTCTGTGTTCATGTGTGATTGATGTTTCATTCTTTATTATAAGTGTTGTAATTGATCTTGCTCAAAATCAAATAAGCTTCTGCAAGTTTGTTTGTAAAAGTAGACCAAGTATTTTGCTTTAGTATATTGCATTATCAGGTGATCTATAGTGGGATTTTCTACATGGTATCAGAGAAAAGGTGATCAAAGCGAAGAACATTATACAAACAAGGGAGAAGTTCAAAGTTTGAAGTTCCTGATTACAGAATTCGAATTCTTATCACATCTCAAATTTCATCAATGGTGTTTAACGGTTTGAGACTCGAGTATGCCCTTGATGGAAACTTGAATTATATAGCCTGGAAGGATCGCATGGAAATAGTATTAGAGGACAATGGTTTAAAGGACTTCATTAATCAAGAAGTCCCCAAGCTAGTAGCTGCTAATGCCCAAGAATTGGTAGAATGGAAGAAATGTGTGGCTAGAGCAAGGAGGATTCTTCTAGAGGGAGTTCTAGGCCACATAGTGTCGAGTCTCCATGGGAAGGAGATAATGTTTTCAATGTGGAAAACATTTGAGGATATATATCAAAACAACAACGATCAGAGGAAGTTGGCACTGAGGGACAAGATTCAGAAAATCAAGTGTGAAAAGGGCGACAAGATCTCTACATATCTAAACAAGCTCACCACCTGTAGGGATGAGCTTGGAAGTGTAGGGATCATGATAGTCAATGATGACATGGTGAGTCTTGCTCTCGTCGGTCTTCCTAAGAGGTGGCATAGCTACCAAGACTCGGTAAATGGAAGAGAGAAACTGCCAGATTGGGAACGACTTTGGTCAGATTTGATGCAGGAGGAGATAAGAAGAAGCATCAGAGATGGATCTTCATCAAGCAAGATGATGAAGAATATCTAGCCTTAGTGAATAAGGCGAGGAAAGGGAAAGGGAAGGTGTCCCATTCAAAATCCAGTTCTTCCCATGGTGGGAAGACGATTGAGAAATAAAAAGTGCGATGCTTTCATTATCTTGATGTGGGCCATTATGCTACGAATTGTCCATAGAAGAAATCCAAGAAGGGATCCTCAAAAGGATCAAATGGTGAGGCACTGGCCTTACAATTAAAATTGGATTTCACCCTCATCACATGTATGGTTTCATCGATGGTGGGGTGTGTTTGGTACCTGGACAGTGGAGCTTCATTCCACATGACCGGCGATAAGAATTTTTTTAGTACCTTGGAGGAGAAGGACCTCTAGATGTGGATCGAGATGGGTGATGATGGAAAGTACCGTGTTTCAAGTGAAGGTACGGTTTTGTTTTAGAGGGAGCATGGAGCTCCTCTCACCCTAATTATTGTAAAGTATGTTTTGGGTCTGAAGAAGAATCTTGTGTCTGTCGCTATACTGGAAGACAAAGGCTATGATGTAGTCTTTAGCAAAGGAAAGTCATTCCCGAGGCATATCGGCAATGGACAGACCAAGAGGATTGGGATTCGATTAAATAATATCTACAAGATGGAGGTAGATCATTGTGCTGCATTGAGTTCCAAAAGAGAGTTGGTACAAAGCCAAGATGTTCGCAAGCTATGGCATAGAACATTGGGCCACTTGCACCATGGGGCCTTGAAGATCATGCAACAAATTTCTACCAGACTTCCCAAGGGAAAACTAGTGGAAATGGATACATGCAAAGGTTGTACCTTGGGTAAGTATGCGAAATATTCCTTTCTGGTTCAAGATAGTAGAGCTGGAGAAATACTAGAGCGAGTTCATACAGATGTGTGTGGACCATTCTCTACAGCCTCCACCACTAAACAAAGGTACTATGTTATTTTTATTGATGATTTTTCTCGTAGATGTTGGATCTACTTTATGCATAAGAAGGATCAAACCTTCTCAAGGTTTTGTGAGTTCAAAGCCTTGGCAGAGAAAGAATCTGGAAAGAAAATAAGGGCCTTGCGAAGTGACAATGGTGGGGAGTATGTCTCCCAACAGTTTAAGGACTTCTACATAGTAGAAGGAATTAAACGGGAGTTTACGGCACTCCATAACCCACAATAGAATGGGTTGGTCGAAAGGAAGAACAGATTGATTGTGGGAGCAGCTTAGGCTATGTTGCATGACCAAAGCCTACCACTTCATTTGTGGGTTGAGGCATGCAATACAGTTGTATACTTGTAGAATAGAAGCCTGCATCGTATACTGGGAATGAAGACACCAATGGAGGCCTTTTCTAGGAAGAGACCAGATGTGAGTCACTTCAGGATCTTTGGATCATCGAATTATTGCCATGTGACCAAAGATGCTCAGAAGAAGCTATATCTAACAACTGAGTTGGGGATACTTGTGGGGTACACTGATACGCCCCTACTGGTGCATGTTTCAACAACTACTTGATATGCTCAGAACTAGCCTCACACTCCTTTGTGCATTCAAAATTCTTACGTTTCCTCTGCAATGATGTGATAGGATAAGTAATATGTAAGAAGTTCTTGATGAACTTCCTGTACTAGCTTGCCAAACCCATGAAGGATATCACCTTGTCCACATTCTTAGGAGCTACCCACTCCATGATGGCTCTTATATTTTCTGAATCTACTGTAATGCCCTCCCTAGAGGCAACATGCCCCAAGTAGTGTACCTCAGCCTAAAAGAGACTACACTTGCTGAGCTTAGCATACAACTAATTCTCTCTCAACAAATTCAACACTATTATTAAAAGTTTGGCATGCTCTTCCTCTTTTTTAGAATATACTAGTATATCATCAATGAATGCAATAAAAAGCTTATCCAATTACAGACACAACACACTATTCATCAAGCACATAAATATAGTTCGAGAATTAGTTAAGCCAAATGGAACAATATTGCGCATACCTGGCCTTGAATGTAGTCTTGTAAATATCCTCTTCTTTGATACATACCTGATGATATCTGAATCTTAGATCAATCTTCAGGAACATTGCTACTACCTTTAGCTGATAGAACAAGTCATCAATCCTCGAAAACAAATAATTGTTCTTAATGGTCACTTTGTTCAACTGCTTATAGTCAATGCATAATATGAGTGTTCCATGTTTCTTGTTTATGGACAACACTGGTGCACCCCAAGGTGATACACTTGGCATAATGTATCCCATGTCCAACATTTCCTTCAACTGCAACTTTAACTCGACCAACTTAGGTGTGTTCATCCTATAAGGTGCTTTTGATGCTAGAGCTTCGCCTTGCACTAGCTCAATAGAAAAGTCTACCTTTTTGTGAGGTGGAAACTCTATAAGTCCTTAGGAAATACATCCTTCAACTACTATAAAACGGTGTACCTTCTCAACACATCTGCATCCTCAAATTCCTTACCTATATCACTAGAAATATGCACTACAAATAACTTACATCCTTTCTTGTTGCTACACTTTGCTTGCATAATTGTCACCATCCTAATTGATGTGGCTTTCTTCTTTCCCTGCAAGACTCTTGGTTCCCCATTTTCATCAACACACTCAATGGATTTGTCATAAAAATCTACTTGGTTCTATGTAGATACAACCAATCCATTCCCAACAACATATTTTATTATCCCAACTACATTCAAATGTGATGTGGTAGGGATAACATTTAAATCAAATGCACAAGCTCTTAGCCAATGATGAACTTGCTTCATCGTACCTATAACTAACTTCACTAACCAATAATCTGCATGCATTTCCTTACTCAAACCACACTTATCCACCAAGTCAAGACTAACATAGCTATAATTAGATCTAAGGTCAATCAAAATAGAAATAACTTGACCACAAAGCTTACCATCAACCTAAATGATAGATTCCTAATGATCTGCCTATTTGTTATCCAATGCTGCATAGATATGTGGAAAACTTTGACCAACATCCCCAACAGTTTGTGCCTCCTACGCATTGTATATTTGACGTATACCACCTTGATTCTGTGGACAATCTCTCCTACTATGATCCTTGCTGCAAAAGCAACACTCTATAGGCTTCTAGCCCATCTTCTTGTTCCATACCTTTGATCAGAATCCCCTTCCTTTATCTGGTGCATTGAACTTCTTAGGGGGTGCACCATTTTCCTAGTTACCTGTATCCTGAGGCCTTGCTCACTTTTTGTCCCATTTTCCTTTGTTCTCTCCATTACCACTCCAGTTTGGCTTAGTCTTAGTTTTGCACTTCGATTGTTCATAGAAATGCCTTAGCTTCTAAATGGCCTCCTCTAATTATCTAGGCTCATCGAACTCAATATTATCTTTTAATGCAACTAGTAATCCAGTAATGAACTTATGATTCTTGGCCTTTTCCTCTGTGAGATAAGGCACATACCTCAGCAACTCAAATAATTTTCTAGTGTACTCATCATCTTCCATGGAACCCATCTTTAGCTCATAAAATACTTTTGCCCTTTCATCAAAGTATCTTTTTGAGAAATACATTTTCTTGAATAGCCGCTCAAACGCACTCCAAGTCAAATCCTCCTCATGAATGCATGTAACATCCCTGGTGAAAATTCCATGTAAAAATATATACAAGGCCACGGTGATGAGGCACATATTCCAAGATGAATGGTGGGGGAAACATCCTAATGTGTGTTGATTTAGTTTATTATGGTTAAGGAAATTAACAAAGGCAATGGAAAAGGCTTTGGAAAGGCATGAGGCATTTATCAATATTTTATTTATGAAAATAATGGAAATTAGGAGAAAAGGAAGGTGAAAGGTCACAGGTTGCATGTGAAGAGGAAATTGAAGGAAAATAATGGAAAATGAAGAAAGCAGAGGCCTCATTAATAAAAATGCTTCTAAGGATCAATGGGTAGGACTTGATTAGTTTAGTTTTGGAGCTCTCTCATTATTCTCTCTCTCTCTCACATACTCTTGGATACTTAGATTTTTCTTGGAGCACTCTTGGGGGTGTGGCATACTTGGAGTTTGGGAGCATGAAGGAAAAGGAAGAGTAGGAAAGTGAAAGAGGGTATCAATATCAACAACTACAATGTGTTTTTCTTATAGGTATTGAGTTGCATGTATGTTCTCCTCACTAGTTTTGGCATGCATGTGGTTTCTTGGTCATGATATGCCATTAACATGGATGATTGCCTGGATTGAAGTGGATGATTGCCATTAACATGGATGATTGCCATTTTCTAGATAGCCATGGTGATGTGGGTTTATTTTCTTTGTTTTCTGATTGGTTCTCGTGTTTCCTTAGATTGGGTTTAGATATTAGTTCTTGGAAGCCTTGGTTGGAAAAACATTCTAGAGCCCCATAACGGCTTGGGTTGAGTTACTAGTTTTGTAGCCTTGGTTGGGAAAATGTTCTAGAGCCCTGGAGCAGCTTGGGTTGGACAAATGTGTTGGAGCTCTTGGTGGGTTGAGTTACAAGTCCCGTAGCCCTAGTTGGAAAAATTCTCTAGAGCCTAGTAAAAGCTCTGGGTTGAGTTAGTGATCTCATAGCCTTGGTTGGAAAATTTCTCTAGAGCTTGATAAAAGTTGTGGGTTGAGTTAATAATCCTGGGAGCCAAGTTGGAACAAACACTCTGGAGCCCTGGAAGGCTAGGATAAAGACTTATCTGATTTTGGTTTTGTGATGTCCGACCGTGAGGTGGAATCATTGTTTGATGGGTTGAGGTGGATGACCTCTAGAAGCCCTGGATGAGTTTTGATTGATGTGTTCTATGAGATCCCACATTCATGGTTGGAATATGGCATGGGGGTGAATGGCTGAAGAGAGATTTGGCTCATCCATTCTATGGTTGTGTGGAACATGGAAGTCCCATGTCCGGTTTGGATTTTGCATCATTAATGAAAGGTTATTTATCCTTGTATCCCTATTATCATTATGATGGATTATATGTGGTTTATATGGCTATGATTTCATTGGTATTTATGTCCCTATTATGTTGGTTATTTACATGTTTTATGACAACAACCATGAGTGGATCTGATCATGTTCTTACTTGTTATTGAATGATCTATGTATCTATGACCTAATGGATGAAATGGAAGCTAATGCGATAAGGAGACAATTCTTCATAACGAGTCTCAGATAAGTATGAGACCCCCATGCTCAAATCTATTATTTACACTTATAAGTTGCATATTTACTAAGTGTTTGACAAAATGCCTAGTGGGGGTCCAGTAAATGTCTTGAACAAGTATTTTCTTTAGTATTTTGTTGAGATGGTTCAATTCTGGGTAACAAGCTAGGCTCTGGGCCTAAAAAAGTGGCTCAAATCCTGGAGTCACTGGCATAGCGCTGACAATTTGGGTCTCTGGTCATTGGTAGACAAGCGTGTGAGAGCGACTTTGGGTTTTTGGTTGCATGCATGCTTTGTCATGGTAGTGACTTTGGGTTTAATTCATTTAAATGATAGGTTAACTCAGAGGTTGGGAACCTGGAGTTGTGGATTAGCTCCTTGGGGTCCTGAAGCACTTGAGGGAAGTTTGTATGTTTTTTTCCATCGATTCCATTTCCTTAAGGTTACCTATGAGGTTGAAATCATATCATGGTAGCCTCTCGTCGCATCTTTACCCCAACTAGCCAGTTTCATGGATAGATGTAGGAGGAGGGTGTTACAGGTGGTATCAGAGTGTGGTTGCACTCTCCTTGGGACGTGTGTTGGTTATGCTTTCATGTTGGTTGCATGTGTGTTCCTTATGCATGTAGTCCATGTTCTTGTTGCATTTGCATGGTGTTTATCATGGTTGTAGTGACGTCATCATGTGAAGGTTGAAGGTGTTTTCGTGGAGTATGTCTTCATGTGTGAATGGTTGATTATGCAGTTTTTATGCATGTCTGGTCTTTGCTATAGTTATGCATGAATAGTAGGACAAACATGCCGTTTGAAGTCACTGTATGCAATTTAGGTGATCATGATGCTATTGGTTTTTATGATGCTAATGTGTTGGCTGAGATAAAGCAGGAGATGCAGAATATCAAAGTGAGGTTGCAACATTAGACTTTGGGGTAAGAGTAGACCGCCATATAGGTATGGCATGTTTGGCATGCATGTATGTAAGTTAAGGATCCTTATACGCATTAGGTTTATTTACATGGCTTTTGATGTTATAGTTACATTCATGATAGATGCTAGTTGATCAGTGTAGTTATATGCACATGTGTCCAACAGTCAAGAATGGTAGTCACCAATGGTTGTATGCATTGCTATTTTTGTTTTATGTTAGATAACTTGATGATCATGTTATATGTTGTCGATGAGTATGCTATATGTTAACTTGTTTTTTTTATATGATAGTTAGCTTGATGATTAGGGCATATGTTGTTGATGAGCATGTTGTATGTTAACTAACTGTTGTTATATGTTAGTTAACTTGATAATTAGGGTTATAAATTAATATCTTGATTTTATATGTATCATGCTAAAATGGATTGGCCTACGTAGATGGTTAGGGTTACGATATTTAGGTATGAGACAACATATTTGTGACATGGTGTCATACTAAGCTATATTGATCGTACGTATGTGATTGTTATGCATGGAAAACAAATTCTTATGAGCTTATGATGTGAACATGTAAGTTAGTTATTGGTATGGATATCATGATTTAGGTTTGAGTTGATATGTTGTGAAGTTGTATCATGCTAACTTAGATTGATTGTGTAGACAAGATAACCTCCATTGAAATACACTAAGGTATGAGTTCAATTTTGTTGTATATTTGGTGCTTAATTTTTTTATTATGTCATCTATTTGGTGTCCGAATGTTTGGTGTCTATTAGGTCATCTAGTTGATTCATTTAACATGGTATGTTTGCAAGTTGGTTGAATGTTTTATGAATTGCATAATATGAGTATGTGTTCCCATGATCTCGTTTTAAGATGATTATACTAATACATATGTGTTGCGACAGTTGATAGGTACTTAAGTGTGGTAGGTGATACTCATAGCATTATTTCTAATGACTATGAGTTGACTGTGGATTATGACATGTTTGTTAGTCTTGGTAAAGGTTGATTTCAATTGATAGATATGATTGTCTTGATATTTGGAACATGTGGTTGAGATGTGTGAGAAGTTTTCAGGAAGCACGTTGGTATTAGCGTAACAAGGTAATAATCGATGTGTTTATATCACTAATAGTTGGGTGATGTGATAGTGCATAGTAAGCCTTGAATTGTAGCAAGGTAAAAAGGGTAAAAGAAAGGAATTGGACAAGAATTACTTTGGCTATGTTTGGAAACCCTAATTCCAAACAAATGAGTGCATTGCATACAGGGAGTCTTCTTAACCTTGATTTGTCTCACATTATATGGATATGTGCTACAGTCATGAGCATGTAATTGATAATTATATTAACCAGTCTCTAGTTGCAAGTGGATCTATCAAGGGAGTTGGAGTCTCATGAGAGATGGCACAGATGTGTTCAGTTGCAAGAAATGTGCTTGGCATGAAAAGGTAAGGTAACCAACATATTGTTATATTTATTTATGCACTGAATGTTATGTGGAGACGGTAGTATGATGCTAGGGATTACACGGTGAAGAAATTACCACAAAATCTTGAAGAAGGCTTGGGTTGAGCTTTCCTTGGGAACCATGGGGATTGAGTCTTGGTGTTTGTTGCTAGTCTTATGCTTTTGGTCTTTTGGTGCTTTTTTGTGCTTGATTGTGGTTTTTTTTGTGTCTTGTGCATGGTCATGCCACTTGGGCTGTGGTGTCGTTATTGGTTTCATGGTTTCCTTCTTGGTTGTTTCTTGTCTTGCCTTTTATGTTTTGAGTCTTGAGAATTGTTTGGGAAAGAGGAAAGTTGATGGCACTCGGGAGATTTGTGTGGTATTCGAAAGGTAATGTAAGATTCAAATGAAGCTTTGTGCATGAGTAAGCGCAGTAAAGGGTAAGACTGTGACATCTAGTTGGACTAGTTGAGTCCATTGGTGTAAATGGATGATGGAATGATAGGCAGGAGAAAGGTAACCATAAAATATAAAGTAAATGGACCTGAGATGTCCGATGGCTTGACTAAGATAGGAACTGTGGTTCTCAATGTTGTGCATGAATAAAGGAAGTTCTCTTAACCTTTAGTTTGATACCTAGTATTTATGGTGTGATCATAATTTCTTTATGCTGATGATTATATGCATATATGTATGTATGTACATTGTTATCTAATAAGGTCATCATGGATCATGATTTTTTTATGCTAATGTTTATGTATATCTATGTATGTGTCTATGTACCTGTGTCACTTTCCGAGAAGGTCATAAGGAATCATTCTTGTGGAGGAATGATTATTTACATAGGAAAATGACATGAAGATGTTCCTGGCTATGAGGAACCAAGTGTAAGAGTAGTCACAACAAATAGATGAGATTAGTATCATGTGGTTATGAGTTGATATTTTGTGATTATATTATGCCTATCTTATGGGCAGGCTCTACCGAGGGATACATCAATGAAATGAAAGTAGTGTGGTCTGCGACAAGTTGGGACAAGAATGGATAAGGCACTGGAAGAAAGGTTGTTTGGTAAAGAGTTAGTGTGGTTTTGGATGTGTGGTATGATTGTTGTGCATATGTCATATATGTTGTACTTGTTTCACCTATGATGTTGTGTGCATGCGGTGTGGTGTATATTAATTGTGTGTACATGTTGACTATGTAATGTTATATACATAGATATTGTTGTATGAATGTTGCATATTCAATGATGGGTATAGATGGTGCTATGTACATGTTGGATATGCAGTATTGTGTACATATTGTACTATGTGCATGATGGATATGCGATGTTTTCTGCATATGGTGTTGTACACATGTTGGATATGCAGTGTTGTGTACAAATGATGCTATGTACATGTTGGAAATGCAGTGTTATGTACAAGTGGTGTTGCGTGCATGTTGTACATGTGGTGCTATGTACATATGGTGTGGTGTGCATGCTTGTACAAGTGGTGTTATGTACATGTTGTGAAAGTAGTGTTGTGTACATGTCTTTCATGTGTTGTTGTGTACATGTGGTGTCATGTACATGTCGTGCATCTGGTACTGTGTACATGTGGTATTGTGTACACATTGTACAATGGTGCAGTGTACATATGGCATTGTGAACACGTTGTGTAGGTGGTATTGTGTACATGTGATGATGTGCAAATGTTTTGAAGTTGATTCTTGGTACATGTGGTATTGGTGTACGTGTGGGATTGAATGCATGTCGTACATGCTGTGTTGCGGGTAGGTGGTATCATGTATGTGCATTGTGTAGTCATGGTATCTTGACATATGCATTCATTGTGTTACACTCTGGACACATATTTGTGTTATGTTGTACATCAGGTGTAGGTGTATGCATTGTTTTATGCACTAGTTGTAGGTGCATGTATTGTATTTTATACACTGGGTGTAGGTGTATGTGTTGTATGTCAAGTGTAGGTGCATGTATTGCATGGAGTTGTATGTCGTGTGTGGTAGTATGTGTGTGATGAACACTACGTATATGTGCATGTGGTTGAGGAGAAGGCACTGGGTGTTTTTTGGGTGTGGCAACTGATCCAGTGTGTGTACAGAACGAACAAAGGTAGAAGTAAGGATCAATGAAGGATAAATATCAATATTTTATTTCAACTTTATTATACATGTGGTCTATGATTATGGTTTAAGATGATTACGAGTGATCTATGATTCTAGTTTATGATAGTTACGTGTGATTTATGATTTTGATATATGATGGTTAAGTTTTGAGCTAACCTGATGTGATGTTTTTATACATGTCAATTTGGTCAAAGATGCTAGTTTGACTTGTTGTGACAGGAAGTGAACATGATTGCAAATGTACCTTATTGATGAGATACCAATGAGGTATGATGTGAATTTATTTAAATTTATTTTAAATCTAAAGGAAGTTATGTGCTTGGTATATGAATGCATGAAATGTTTGGTTGGGTGATTGAAATCAACTGCAAGAATTTGCAACAAAAGGAATTGGAACATGCAGAAGTATGTTGGTAGAGCACTTCAAGAGTAGGGACATTGCAGGACACTGGTACCCAATAATTTCCATTGATTTCCATGAGCATGTTGTGACCAGTATGATGGTTTTAAGGCAGGGATACGCCTTGGTTTTTATATCTTCTGATGCAAGGAAGCCTTGCCAATGGATGAACTACTCGAGATGGGGGTGCCAGCAGAACTTGGAAGGTGAGTGACTACATAGAAGGGGTTGACCGGATTTCCCAAGGGACTGTGTAGCAAAGAAGGGAAGATCAGGGATGGATTTTTTTTTTGTCATTAGCATTTCTAGATGAAATCAGATGCACATTGGGAGTGCACCCTGAAACAATGAGTCGGTAACTGTTCACTGAGAGGACAAGTAGTGAAAGGTTATAGTGCTGAACACTGGATGCAGTTTGACTATGGTAGTGGATTATGGACTTCCTGGGAAGGAGGTGGATCCTGGTATTAATTGAGGGTGGAAGTGTGAGGCTCTAGATTCGCTTTTTGTGGATCCAGGAATCATATCTTTTTATTTGTTGGGTGAGAAAATGTGTATATGCATATATTATTGTAAATATTATATTGAGATGGATTTATAAAACTCCATAGAAAGTATGGTTATTTGCTGGTTGAAGAAAATGTATATGTGTATATGTGGTCATTGTAAATACAGTAATGAGATGTGTTATAAAGCTCCAGTAAACGATATGGTTGTCATGTTTTAGCAGGTGGTCAGTGTAAATACTGCAACGAGTGGTGTTATAAAGCTCCATGGGAAGTAAGTTTTGTTTTTTGTAGTCTTGTTGGTTATACGTGTCAATGAACATTGAGGATGGTGTTCCCCCAATGGGGAGGGCTCTTAAATAACCCTGGTTAAAATTCCATGCAAAAATATATATAGGGCCACGATGATGGGACACATATTCCAAGCTGCATGGTGGGGGAAACATCAAAATGGGTATTGATATGGTTTATTATGGCTAAGGAAATTGGCAAAGGAAATGGAAAAGGCTTTAGAAAGGCATGGGGCATTTATTGGTATTTTATTTATGAAAATAACGGAAATTAGGAGAAAAGGAAGTTGAAAGGTCACAGGTTGCATGTGAGGAGGAAATTGAAGGAGAATAATGGAAAATGAAGAATTTAGAGGCCTAATTAATAAAAAGGCTTCTAAGGATTAGTGGACAAGACTTGGTCAGTTCAGTTTTGGATATCTCTCATTATTCTCTCTCTCTCTCTCTCTCTCTCATACTCTTGGATATTTAGAGTTTTATCGAGTTGCATGTATATTTTCCTCACTAGTTTTGGCATGCAAGTGGTTTGTTGGTCATGAGATGTCACTAACATAGAGGATTTCTTGGATTAACAGTGGATTTTCCTAGCCTTCCCATGTTCTAGATAACCATGCTGTTATGGGTTTATTTGCTTTGTTCTTTGGTTGGTTCTCATGTTTCCTTAGATTGGGTTGAGCTATTAGTTCCTGGAAGCCTTGGTTGGACAAATGCTCTAGAGCCCTGTAATGGCTTGGGTTGAGTTACTAGTCCCATAGCCTTGGTTAGACAAATGATATAGAGCCCTGCAGTAGCTTGGGTTGAGTTACTAGTCTTGTAGCCTAGGTTGGACAAATGCTTTGGATCCCTTAATGGGTTGAGTTACTAGTCCCATGGCCCTAATTGGAAAAATGCTCCGGATCCTGATAAAATTTATGGGTTGAGTTACTAGTATCATAGCCTTGGTTGGATAAATGCTCTGGAGCTCGGTAAAAGTTGTGGGTTGAGTTACTAGTCTTGGGAGATGGGTTAGAACAAACACTCTGGAGCCTTAGAAGGTTGGGATAGAGATTGATTTAATGTTGGTTTTGTGATGTCCAACAATCAGGTGGAATCATTGTTTGATGGGTTGAGGTGGATGGCCTCTAAAAGCCCTGGATGAGTTTTGATTGATGTGTTCTATGAGATCCCACATTCATGCTTGGAATATGGCATAGGGGTGAATGGATGAAGAGAGATTTTTCTCAACCATTCTATGGTCGGGTGGAACATGGAAGTCCCATCTTGGGTTTGGATTTTGTATCATTAATGAAAGTTTATTTCTCCTTTTATCTCTATGAGAATTATGGTGGGTTATCTGTGGTTTATATGGATGTAATTTCATTGGTAATTCTGTCCCTATTATGTTTGTTATTTACATCTTTTATGGTTGTGGCCATGAGTAGCTCTCATCATGTTCTTACTTTTTATTGAACAATCAATGTATCTATGACCTATTGGATGAAATGGCATCTAATTTGATAATGAGACAATGCTTCATAGTGAATATCAAGTAAGTATGAGACCCCTATGTTTGGATCTGTTATTTACACCTGTAGGTTGCATATTTACTAAGTGTTTGACAAATGCCTGTCATGGCCAGTGGGAGTCCAGCCAAGGTCTTCAACAAGTATTTGCTTTGGTGCTATCATTTCCATGTTATTTTACTAATTTAGAGAGATGGTTCAATTCTGGGTAGTGACCTTGGCTCTATGCCTAAAAAAGTGGCTCAAATCTTGGAGTTGCTGGCATAACACTGACAATTTGGGTCTTTGGTCATTAGCAGGCAAGCCTATGAGAGCGACTTTGGGTTTCTGGTCACATACATGCCTTGTCATGGGAGGGACTTTGGGTTTAATTCATCTAAATGATAGGTTAACTCAGGGGTTGGGTACCTTTAGTGGTAGATTAGCTCCTTTGGGTCATGAACCACCTAAGGGAAGTATATATTGTTTGTTTCTGTCGATTCCATTTCCTTAAGGTTACCTATGAGGTTGAATCATATCATGGTAGCCTCTCGTCACATGTTTACCCCGACTGGACGGTTGCTTGGTTAGATGTGGGAGGAGGCTGTTACAATGCATCTAACATTATTCACATCTTCCCACCAAATGTTTGTTTTACCTTTGAGACTAAAGGTAGCCACTCTAGCTTTCATGTTCTCTGAATAGTCATGTAATATGAAGAATTTCCTCATGCCAAGAAACCATGCCTTTGCATGTTGCAGTTTCTTCATCTATCCATCAAATGTTGGTCGCTTTGCTTTCTTAAACTCATCCAACAAATATCCCCAACAAATCCTTTTGTAAGGATGATAATGATGATGATCATGATGCCTATCTAAATCAGAACTAGAATAATACCTGTGTCTATCCCCTCTCTTGTCTGGAGTGTCCAACAATTTGTCGTCTCTAATTGTGTCATATCTATCTAACTTGTGACCACCATACAACTGGCGTATGCCCCATTAGTTCTATCCTCATGCTCATAACTGATCCAATGTGGTCTCTGCCACTACAAATCTGACAAACTCTGAAGTATCACTGCATTTACCTCTGCTTGTTTCTCTTGTGCCTACATGATTATGTCATTAGCTGTCTTACAACTCCTTATTTATTCCTTTAAGATTCTCAGTGTAACTACTAAATTGGAAGATTTCCCAACACCATACTGCTCTTCAGATTCATAGGGAGAGTCTTTGTAGTCAACCGTCTTGCTAGCCATTTGATATTTCTTCCTAAAAGTATATCATGACAACTAAACCAAATCATAATAAACCAACATACCTTAGCATAGCTCGGGGAGGATACCTTGTTTGCAAGATCAACAAATCATCGTGATACATGTATAACCATTACTCATGATAGTATACATAAACTTAATACATAAGCATATGACCATCCAATCGTTATTCTAGCTAGGGTCTAGTCATCAATGCATGACCTTAACAACAACACACATTGTGACTTCATGCATGACAACAACCACTATATCATTGTAGTCTTGACTACATGCAAACATGAACATGAATAAGAAATATGTAACCAACTACACATACACATAAGCACATATGATTAAGCATGAGTGAACGATACTTGAAATCAAACCTACAACAATGATACATGCAACCAAGCATACAATAATGTAACCAACCATGCAAGAATGTAACCAAGCATCTTATAATTATACATGTAAGTGACATAAATCAACATGTAACCAGTCATACACTCACAATGATGCACTCCACAATAACAATCTCAAATTTCACATGACAAAATCACTACAAGCATGAACAACATTATGCAAATGCAGCAAGCACATGGAATGCAAGGGTGAGAGACACACATTCCACTAACATGCATGCATGACCAATGCATACCCCATCTATTATGAGGGCTAAACCATGCTCTGAAACTACTCTGTAACGCCCTCCTACAACATCTACCCAAGCAACTGTCTAGGGGGGTGAACATGTGACGAGAGGCCACAATGATATGATTTGACCTCCTAAGTCACATTAAGGAAGTGGAACTGGTAGAAACACGCGATACAGACATTCCACATTAGCTACAAGACCCTCAGGAACTAATCCAATACTTCTAGATAGCTTACCCTTGGGTCCCACTAAACTTTTGGACAACTTAAGCCTTATTTGTTCTCATGCTATAGGAATGGCAGTGTCCGAAAACCAAAATTCTCTCTCATAGGCTTACCTGCCAGCGACTAGAGACTAAATTTGTCAGTGCTATGCCAGTGACCTTGGGATTTGAGCCATTTTTTCAAGCCTAGACCCAGGTCACTGCCCATAATTGAAACATCTCTTCAGAACAATAAAATAACATGGAAATGATAGTATTAATGAAAATACTTGTTTAAGACCTTGACTAGACCCCTACTAGCCATGACAAGAATTTTGTCAAACATATCACGAATATGTAATCTACTGGTGTAAATAACAGTTCTGAGCATTGGGTTTTCATACTTAGCTATGAAAATACATAAGAACCATTGATGCCTCAATGGGCCAATTTCCATTCCATCCATTATGTCATAGATACATTGATCATTCAATTACAAGTAAAAACATGATTAAATCCATACATGGATGTTGTCATAAAACATATACATAACCAACATAATAGGAGCATAAATACTCATGAAAGTACATCGATATAGAGCAAATATAATCCATCAAAATTCTCATATAAATACAAGGAGAAATAACATTTCATTAATGATGTAAAATCCAAGCCCAAGATGGGACTTCCACATTCCACCCAACCATAGAATGGCTAAGCCAAATATCTCTTCAACTATTCACCCATGTGCCTTATTCCAAGCATGAATGTGGGATCTCATAGAACACATCAATCAAAACTCATACAGGGCTTCCATAGGCCATCCACCTCAACCCATCAAACAATGATTCCACCTCATGATCGGACATCATAAAACCATCATCAGATTAGTCCCCATCCAAGCCTTCCAAAGCTTCCAAAATGCTTGTTCCAACCAAGGCTTCTAGGACTAGTAACTCAACCCACAACTGCCACCGGGATTCTAGAGCGTTTGTCTAACCAAGGCTTCCAGGAATAGTAACTCAACCCACCGAGGGCTTCCAGAGCATTTGTCCAACCAAGGCTTCCAAGACTAGTAACTCAACCCAAGCTAAGGAAACATGAGAACCAACCAAAAACAAATAATGAAAGTAAACCACAATCACCATGGCTATCTAGGAAATGGCAAGGCTATGAAATCCACTGTCAATCTAGGAAATCCTTCACGCCAATGACAGATCATGACTAATAATCCACATGCATATGCCATGCATACCAAACCTAGTGAAGAAAAGATACATGCAACTTGGTACCTACAAGAAAATCTGACGTAGCTACTAATCTTGATGCCCTCTTGCGCTTTTCTTCTCTTCCTTTGCCTTGTTTCTACAAGAATCCAAGTATTCCACACCCACCAAGAGTGCTCCAAGAAAACTCTAAGTCTCCAAGAGTATGAGAGAGAGAGAATAATGAGAGAGCTCCAAAAATGAACTGACAAATGATTCCCAACTGATCCTCTTAAGCCTTTCTATGAATGAGGCCTCTATTTTCTTCATTTCCCATTATTTTCCTTCACTTTCCTCCTCACATGCACCCTATGACCTTTCACCTCCCTTTTCTCCTAATTTCCATTATTTTCTTAAATATATGTGCCAAAAATGCCATTTTTCCTTTCCAAATCCTTAGCCATTTCCTTTGCCAATTTCCTTAGCCATAAATAATCACAAGTGATCCCCATCACTAGGATTTTTCCCAACATTCAACTTGGAATAAGTGTCCCATCATCCGTGGTTATTATTTTTCCTTTATTTAATTTTATTGCATGGAATTTTCACTGGGGTTGTTACAGGCGAGTAGATCATATTGCAAACTAACTATGACAAGGCTAGACTTAATGACTGATAAGAAAAGTATTGTTAGGATATTCCGACACATAGGAAATAATTAAGTTCAACTTGGTCTAGTATAGAGTTAGGTATAGAGTTAGGTAAAGTGTGTTTCTTTACCGTTGTACATTTTGTAACTTACAATCTAACGTCACGATATGTAGTGATCTGACGGTTCACTCTCTCCTCGGTATTACCGACACTTGATCCGTGGCTTGACACCCGATTGGTCCATGAGTTCTATTTAAAGCGCATGGAGGGTCATTGTTCGGGTAATCCGTCTATG
>APFE031035799.1:0-20610 GCA_000404065.3 Pinus taeda | reverse complement strand
GGCCGTGGACTGTTTCCCTCTTTGAGGGTTTTAACCACGTCAAAAATACTCGTGTATTGATTTGAGATCTGGTTGTGAGCGGTGTCCTTTTGGTGTTCTTTCTGAGGAACTTACCCTGTAAATTCCTACAAGTATTAAAAGAAAATGACAAGATGGGATGTGCCAAAATGATCCTCGACAAAAACACTTGTTGTGGGTTGCAAACTGAAAAGCCTTATTGACCTTATAACAAAAGAACACAGTCAAACAAAGGTTGTCAAAACTATCAAAGGAACAAACACTAACTGTAAATGACACAACTACTCTAAGAACCTAACTATTACTCCCTTTTTATAGATCACATTAAACAGAAATTGATGTACCAAAATAGGGCTTCAAGTGAGAGTCTTTCACCTAACCATACAAGAGGATGCCATCTAATTGAGCAAGCTTGACAGCTCTATAATTTCGAATTTCTGCAATATGAAATGGACCAAGCCAATGAATTTGGAGCTTATTAGATTCTTCGGGTACTTACTGTCATAAAGTAACACATGATCCCCAACAAAAAATGACTTCTTCTTGATGTCTCAGTCATGCCAAACCTTTTTTCTTTATTTCTCCACAAGTTGGTGGAAACATGCAAGGAAGTGTTGCTCATCCAATTTCCATAACTTTTGCAACCTTTCCGGAATGGATTCGTCCTCTGACACCTTGGTGGTGTGAGCAATAAAGAGGTTAGGAACTACAAATTATGTTGGAACCACTTCTTCCCAATCATAAACCACCTAAAAGGGGGTATATTTATGCAATCTCTTGGTCATACCACGGTAATGCCATAATGTTGCAGAAACCAATCTATCCCAGTCATCCCTATTCACAGAGAAAATTTTAGTAAGGTATTTCTCCTAAATATTATTAAACACTTCAACAATACCATTTTCTTATGGATGATAATGACTACTCTTGTTGATTTGTATCATAAATTTCTATAGCAATGTCTGAACTCTCATTAATGAAGTGGGGACCTTGATCACTGGTAAGACATTGGGGACATCCAAATATGGTAATTATACTTTCAAAAATGAATCATGTTGTTATATCAACAAAGCACTATTTAAAAGGAGCGACTTCTGCCCAACGTGTCTGGTAATATGTTGTAGTGATTATAGATCTAATGTAGGAATGACGTGTAGGTGGGATGATTGGTCCATTGAAATCAATGACCCATTTATCAAATGCTTCTAGTGCCTGAACTGGATATAGAGGCATCTCATCTTGTCATGATGGTCAACCAACCTGTTGGAAAACATCACACCACTTTGCATATTCCTTTGCATATTTGAACAACATTGGCTACCATAACCCAACTTGTAGCACCTTATGAGTAGTAGCCTTTCCTCCAACATGACCTCTGGCGACACCTGCATGACATTCCCATAAAATACTATCCTGCTGGTGATTCAATACACAATTCCTTAGAATGTGATCAAGTCACATTTTATACAACCGTCCTACAATCAATTGATAATTAGCGGCACAAAAAACCATATTCCACCTTTGTGTGGATGTATATTCCTCCGGGCATTAACCCATTGTGAGAAATAATGCAACATCTTCCAAAAAATATGGAATTGCTTCAATATGAAATAAGTGAGCATTAGGAAACTAAGCATCAATTGGTCCCCCCGATTCTCTTAATTCAATATGAGATAAATTATTAGGAACTACAATAGACCTCTCTGGCTTAACAATAACTTCAAAGGTGAACTCTTGGAATATAAAAATCGAATAACATATCCTTCCTTCCACACTGGTTTGTTAACCTAGTATTTTAATGCTGAATGATCTATAAAAAAATTAAATGGTCCTCCCAACAAATAATGTCAAAACTTTTGGAGAGAATATACCATAGAAAGAGCTTCTCTTTTTGTAGTTGTATAATTATTCTCTGTAGTAGGTAGTTTTCAACTAGAAAAATAGATGGGATGATCCAAATTTCCCTCTCCAGATTGTGTCAAGATAACTCCTAATGCAATTATAGATGCATCAATATGAACATGGAATTCATTATTCCAATTGGGATAGAACAAAATAGGGGCACTTGTGAGTTTCTTTGAGGGTGTCAAATGTAGAATCACACTCAATATACCAAACAAACCTTTCTGATTTGTTCAAAATATTCTCCAACGGTGCAGTGATTAAAGCATAATTCTAAATGAACCTGCGATAATACCTGGTATGTCCTAGATTTTACGGCAACTTGTTCATAAAAGTTGAAGGTGGCATATTTAATATCACCGCAACTTTAGCAGGGTCCATACACACTCATTCCTTACAGACTATGTGGCCCAATAATGTTCCAAAAGGGATAACAAAATTACAATTCTTCAAGTTTATAGAAATTTTAAGCTGTGTACATTTGTCAAACATTACTCTTAACAAACTAGAATAATTCTTTAGAAAACTACAAATTGTTCAGTCATCCATGTAAACCTCAAGAAATTTGTGAATATAATATCAAAAATCAGCTATCACAATTCGTGAGAAGATAACTAGAGCATTATTTAAGCCAAATGGCATGCCATTATATGCATAAGATCCCTATTCAGTGGTAAATGTAGTTTTATTCTTGTCCCCCTCTGTGATCTTGACCTGGTGATATAGCTTGAAAATCCATCAGTGAAAGGGTAGGCCTCATTACCCATAAAATTTTCCAAAACTTCATCACTGAAAGGAGTGGTGAACGGGTCATATACACAATAATTGTTGAGACTTCTATAATCAACACACACCCTAATATCCTAAGTTTCTTTCTTAGCTTGGATGATAATAGAGCTTATCCACTCAGCCTCATCAATCGGAAAAAAAATTCTGGAATCTAGCATTTTGTCGATTTCTTTCTTCACTTTCTCTTTGACCCTTGGGTTTAACCTATAACATCGATGCTTAACTAGTTTTGCATCTAGTTTTAGTGATATCTTCATCTCTCCAAGTTCTCCTTTGATGCCCTTTAACTCTAAAACTGAAATAGGAAATAAACCTTCATACTCCTTAAGCAAATCAAAACTTCTTTGGTAGTCTGCTCATACCAATAATCACCAATACAAGTAGTTTTTTTTTTTTTTGTAGTTCCAATATTCAGCTTCTTTAACTTGAGCGGTTGTAAATGTGGTGCATCAGTAACATGATCTTATTTTATTCTTCTCTCCCCTTCATACTCTTTAAAATATAACTGCCTTAACTCTTCTAAGTCCTCATTAGGTTCTTTGTTAATTTTGTCTGCAAGCTAAAGCTTCATGAAACCCTGACTCATATTGTTGTGAAAACTCTCCATATCTACTACATTGTTCCAGAGCTTTCCTAGATGGAAATAATGCCCTCTTTATAAACTTGAGAGCTTCATCTATGTTTTCATCAGTGTCATGAAATGAAAAATATCTGTAGAACTAATCGATCATCCTATCCCAGTATGTTGTCTCTCTTTTCATCTCTTCTTTTAGGTACAAATCTTGTGGAATAGTAGCTAAAGTATGAATGAAGTAATGTGTACACATCACAACTAACACCATCATCCTTCCACGTGGAACAAATTATGGATATGATTTCGTGAGCTAGTACATCAATCATAAATATGAGTCTTACTGAATATTCTATTTGAAGGAGAAAGTATATAAACCATAGAAGTTTTAATAGTAACCCAGTCACGAAATTGGTCATGATGGGTTGCCCACCATCTTGTATGGGTAGCTTGTAAAGAAAAATTCATCAATGACATCTTTTGACCATCCTCTATTCGGGAATCAACTTCTTGAATAAAATTTTCAAAAAATTTAGTACCATTAAAATTAAGATAATTGTGTACCTCAGTACTGATCCAATGGAGACACCTGATAGTTGCACAATGACATGAGTGAATCTCATGATCCCACTTCTTCCATCCTCCATCACAACATCAAATCCTACATTTGTGCTTTAAACACTTCTTCATTTAATAGATCGGGTTGTCATGGGGCTAATATAATCCTCCCTTTTTCCAACTGTTAATTGATACAATTGGTATGAAAAATTGGGCTCACCAACATCATTTATGGGCTTAGTAAATCACGGGCCTTGAAATGGATCCAATAGTTGCATGACCCAAACTCCATCCATGTCAAAGGTCATAGTTTCCCATTTTAGATTAATTATTGCATAATTTTCAAAAGTCCAGTCGATACCCAACAAAGCTAGATATGGATCCTTATCACTTGTAATGTCAGTTACTTCAAAATCTGCATACCTTTTAACACTTGCCATATCAACCTCAACATCTTCTAGGTGACCAATGGATAGAATACAATACTAATTTTCTAGGTGTAATTAGATCGGTGAAAAGACCAATTTAGGTTTCCGGAGTGCCTCCCAAGTTTTATGTGGTAAAATATTAACATCTAAACCAAGATCTAACATGGAACCTTTGATCTGGTATCCAACAATTTAGGCATCAACTTGAAATTCTCTTCCAGTTCTCTTCTTATTTCATCGAACTCGTCTAGAATGTATTTCAGGAATATTAGCAGAAATATACTCTTATGAGAATGGGTCATCCTTCACAACAAATTTTAACTTTTTGCACAATCGAACAACAAGTTACTCCTCATTCATATTTGTAAGAATGAATTAAACCATTTTAGGATTGGTCAAGATGTCTCCTGTGGTAATCTTGCATTTTTGATTTGTACTTTTTCTAGCTACTCAATTTAGGGATCTTGAGAAGACATTAATTGTCAAAATAATTTAGCTACATCTTTATAGTATTCTTTCTATTGGTTGGAATCGTAATATTTCCTTGGTGACGCTGGACTTATAATAGTTGGTTGCTCAAAGGTTCCAACATCTTCTTCATTTCTTTTCCCTCCTATGGTCACAATATTAATATTTGGTTACACCACCGACATTGGTTCTCGTAGTTCAACATTAATCATATTACCTCCCTTCTGTTATCACTCAGATTTTCCTAGAAGTTGTAAGAAGAGGAAAGGGGTCCAAGGTAACCACAAACCAACTTTTGGGTATAGAATCTAGCCAATCTATACCTAGAGAGGGCTCTCTCTTTAAAATTTAGCTTAGTTTTATACGATTTTAGGCTAATTATGAAATCTTTGGTATTTTGATTGGGTTTGGTGGTGAAATTCAATAGAATATGGGTAGAATTGAATATTTTAGATCATTGAGCTAATGGAGTCAATAGAAGATGGCTCAACTGGATTTGGTTTTTCAACAAAGGATGACTTCATAGGGCAAGATAGCTAAGACAAGGAGCAAATAGTAACTTGAAAGGATGGGATGGGCTCAAAAGGGAAGAAGGGAAATTAAGAATACTTCCACATGTTTTGAGAAGAGGGAATTTAGATGATCATCAATAAAAAACAATTAAGAATTTTTTACTAAATGATCAAAATGATAAACTAAGAAATGGGAGCAATTAAGAATTCCTTGCCTATGATAGTTTAGAGGAAAACATTAAGAATAAAAACAATTGAAAATAGAATTCACTTAAGCACTTTCTGAATTATACTTTTTCATTTTAATATTCAGATATGGAACATAATTGAAATATTAAACAAGAAAACAATAACACATGGGATATAAAATACTTATTTGTCCAGCGTTTTGCACATGAATCCTGTTAAAAGTTCTTTTTGTTAATCCTTCCTCCAGCCAGCCATACAAGAGTTTGTCCAACAACACTTTATTCCAAAGTAATCATTTTGACATAAATGTCTAAGAATCCACCCTAAATACTCTGAATGAGGGAGTATATACAAAAGTTTTACAACAAAATATCTCATAAAAAAGAGAGATATATTCTAGGGTGACTAACTATAAGTTACATGAAAGTAGAGACAGATGATCTCATAGATAGAAGATAAAGTAAATTGATGGTTTGATGTCCCTACTTTTGTGAATGAGCTGGAGGCAGGCCCTAAGATGAGGCATCTTATTGTCTTCTTCGTAAATTAGTGTTGGCTTGTTTTTCTTTTCACTTTCTCACTGATACATTTTGACCTGTTCTCACACTCTTTACCTGTTTGATCCTTGTTCATCATCTTTTACCATCATTGGTTGTAGTAAATAATAAAAATTTACCTTTTTAGCAAGGATAAATTACAAAATGTCTAGCATTTCTGTTCACCATTTTTCTTGTGGTATTTTGTTCCTCTGAAGTTTCCTGAGGATTCATCAGTTTTAGTGTACTTGAAAGAAGTAGGATGAACTGGAAAAAAATGATTTACCTCATGTTCAACATAGAAAAGGTTCTCTTGACTGTCATAGAGAACTCTGCCCGTAGGTAGTGCCTTTGGTGCTGATATACTGGTTGATGAACTAGCCTGGTTATCTGCATATTGAGCTAATTTATCAATATAATCTATATGCCACATTAATTTATCATTGATTACTAGAGGACTGGGTAGCCCTTTGTTCTGCAAAATACCAAATTTCTCCATAAAAACATTAATTTCCTCTTGCATGTTTTGGCATCTTTCCAAATTTTGCATCAGAGACTTTTTAGTCAATACCTTTTTAACTTCTAGAATAGTCCCTGTTCTGTCTTCAGTGCCCAGTTCTTCAAGTTGGTACTTATTATTGCTATTAAAAAAAATTATAAGCCTAGTGGCTTCCTCATGCATCCTTACTAATTCTTCCTTTGTCCTTTTTATTGCTATTAAAAAAATTTATAAGCCTAGTGGCTTCCTCATGCATCCTTACTAATTCTTCCTTTGTCCTTTGAATTTCTTCCAGTGCTACCTTTACTAAATCAAGTTGTTCAAAAATTATTTGTATTGATGGCCAAACATTATTTATTGCCTGAGTGATGTTGGTCAAAAGAATATTTCTAATGTCTGCTAAGGCTTTGTCAAATTTGAGGTCTTTTTCTAATGATTTCACCTGCTGAACTAACCCTTTATTCTCTCTCACTTTTTCTGTATAATTGTTTTTTAAATATCATATTTGTGTTCTAAGGTAACAAATTGCTCTTTTACCTTTTGTAACTCTGAAACTTGGAGTCTCATTTCCTCCATTGATTTTATCAATTCATCTGTGCTTAGACCTGAAATTCCTGTAGGTGTCATTCCTGTCCCTGTACATGTGACTACTTCAACTATGGCCAAAGGGACATTGGGTGCCAGAGCTATTGCAAGTGTTGAAGGGACTGCAGTGGAGACCACTTGTATCACATTTGGAGGCTGGGAGGTCGACTCTCCCTGCTTATTTTTGAGTGATTTTTCTAACTCTTACTCGGTCTCCTTCAATTGTTCATTAAGCTGTAGTACTAAGTCCATAAGCTCTTCTTTAGACATCTTTTGAACAATTTCTACAGTTTGTGGATGTCTTGATGGTGGTAATTTTAGCTGCTTTCTCAAGGCAGCTATGTCTTCATCTTTTTTTCTTTATTAAGGCTTTTGCAGCCTTCACATCCTTTGGATTATGATCTAATCCAATCACTAACTCTTCCAAAGATTTAATTCTGTTATCTTTAACCTGTGAGGAGGATCTCTCCAGTTGTAATTGGGCAGTTGTATTATTTAAATAATTTTCTACTCTTTGGGCCATCATGGCCTTACCTGTCAAAGTTGAATATATCATTTCCTCTGTTTGCCTGTGTAACTCGCTTTGATCCAAGGGATGAATATCTTTTTCCATGACCTCAAAATTTGTTTGAAGGTAATCTGCAGTTGTCTGAGGTTGCTATACTTTAGGCTTGAAGAGGCTCATTTAAATTTTTCCCTCCTTGATGTCATAGGCTGACATCAGCCTATTTTGATTGGTGGGAGCCATTTTTAAATATTGATTGTAGACCCGGATCCTTAATGGCTCATTCCTAGATTTTATTTCCTTGAATTTATTTTTAAAATCCAAGTTCTTATTTCCTGGAGGCTTAAGAATGATACTTCAGTGCTATGTTGTCTATCCAACTCTTGTGTCTGTGAACTAGAAGCTGTACCACCTACTGGGAAAGTCTGGTGATTTCCTACACCTTCTTTTCTTTGGCTATCTATGGTTTCTTCAAAAATTTCCTATTCTGAGTAAGGATTTAGCCTGTGCCTTTTAGCACCAAGCTGGTCTGATGGGCCACTAGTAGGGGTAGCTACTTCCCTGTCTCTCTTTTCGTTCTTTTCCTCATTCAGAGGATTCTACAAAATTGGGGGCTCTTCTACATTAACTTGAGTTGGGTGAGCCTGTGTTTGAGCCTGCTCTTGAGACGTTTCAGGTTGTTTAGACATGACTGATTGATTTTTTTCTTGGGTGCTAGTCTCTAGTCCCTTTCCCTTGGATGTCCCTGTAAGTGGTGCACTAGTATCCTGTGAGTGCCTCTGAGAGGTTTCAGCTGTAGAGGCACTAATCTCTGATGCTGACCTTTGAGAAGTTTCAAACTGTACCTATCCAAAAGAAGCTAGGTCAAGTGTTTTTTCAAGATCATTCATTACATTTTCTATATTGACCTGCTCAGTATCAGTTTCCACTAAGGTACCTTCCCTCCATTCATCCATATTGGTAAATTGTTCAATCACTGGAACTCTGTGATGTATGTAAGGTGATAGTTTATTTTTCATCTTTCTATTGCAGATGAAATTATGGGGATCATAAGGAATCCAACTAAAACTTTTAGGTAGTTTAAGTTGATCTTCTAGAATTTTCTCTGCTTCTCTCCATGCTTCCCTAGTGTTGCAGATGAAAGGGCTTAGTTGATTCTTGATTTTGAGTTGGGCTTTATTTTTGGATTTGTGAAAATGAACCAAGTCTTAATTTATCATTTATCTGAAATATTCCGATGCAAACGGTCTCATTGGAACATATCTGGGTAGCTTGAATGGGGAAAGCTCACATCCATATATTCTAATTTTTGTATAGTTCTGGTATAAATATTAGTCACCCACTTTGTATTGTTTGGAGAGCTGAAGGACCTTCTTAATGTCATCACTGATTCTAGGAGGTGAAATCCTTATTAGCAAGGTGGTTGCTGGGTGTACAAACTGATCAATGAACTCATTATAGGAATAAGGGTTGGCATAATATTTATGGAAGATGGAAATCCAAAAGATGACAGACCTTGGACTACCCTTAGTATCAAATTTCATGATAGAAAATGAGAATTTGCCTGATTGGTAGTAGAGGATGAGGTGATATATAAAGGTGGAAAACTTGAAGACCCTTTCATTCTCCAGCCTCATGAACTGGTCATGAATTTTGTTAGCAATGAATGAGGCATAATCATATTTGATAGCAGGGGGCTATCTAGGAGCAAAGATAGACAACAACACTAGGGTCATTTTATCTATATACTCACTAGTGTTGAATCCCATGACTGTAGATATCATATCGACTATGATTTTACCCATATCAGTGAAGAAAACTTGCATATAAGGAGGTGGATCCTTGGTTTAATATTGTTTTAATATGAATATCTGGCAAAGGCGATCAAGTTCAAATTGAGACATTTTGGTTTATTTCTCAAGTAAATGTCCTATGGAAATGGGGGTGAGGGCCTGGCTAGAGTGAAATTGCAGTATCTCATTGATTGATTCAGCAGTTATTGGGAAAAGGACTATTTGGTTGGGAGACATGACTATTCTATGGTTGGGGTCATAATTGGCATGACAGTGATGGATTATGTCAGGGAAAACATGAACAGAGGGGAGAAAGTATCTGGGAAGATTGGATTCTCATAGTCCTATGGCATCATGACCATTCAATAGTTGTCTCTACATTGGCAAAAGACTTTGAGGTGATTTTTATCAGTGGTTAAGTCTTTTACCTGGAAGTCCTTATCTGGGAGAGGTAGATAGTCTAAATCTCGATAAGGAGCATTAATGGGCGCAACATTCAAAGCTACTGGGGTTTCCATTTCTAGTTCTTGTGGATTTAGAAAGGCAACTGAGGTTTTCTTTGTAAAAATGGGCAAAATAAAGGGTCTAGGGGACTTGAATGGTGATAGTAACAACCTAATTATGGTGAATTCGGGCCTTTTTAGTCAATTTATAGTGGAAAACAAGAACTTGCAGGGTTTTTTGTCGGGAATTCGATAAATACCTGTTCTTTGGGAGACATGTAACGAAATGCAAGTATTGTGTGTGGCTAGAGGGTTCTGGGTGGCGTCATCTGCAAGGTTTGGAGCAAGTTGGCGACTACAAGCTTGAGCTAGTTGACATCGACATTCGTTTGCATGGGCGTACAGGTTTACAGAATAAAGCACTGAAAATGAATTATTTGTTTTATGTACAAAGTCAAGGGTTGGGGGGCTTTAGAATTTGGACAGGTGACGTCAGTAGCAAACGACATGAATTTTTGTCGTTTAGTGGGGAGACGGTAAGCGGTTTATATCGCACCGCTTATGGGGAAAGGGTGGTATTTAGCCTTCGGCCAACGATTCCATAAAGCGACGGACACGTGGTAGAGGCAATGTACATGAAACCACTTTGTGATTGCATGCTAACATGAAATTACAAAGGGTCGTGCGATATGTATTGTAGCCATCAGATGTCGTGGGCTTGATCGGACGATTGTCGAGAGATATGAGGTGACGGGGGATTAACAAAGGCAGGCCCGATATAATTAAGGATTTTTTTAATCATATCGGGGGCGGCGGGATTGGCTGGTGAGGTTATTAATTAACCAAGAGAGTTAATTAATCCCTTTTTAATGTAGTGGGGTGTTAAGGTTCTTAATGTGTTACTGATTAACTCAATAATCCCTCTTTAAAATGTATTAGATTTATATTTTAACTAGGGTGGGATATATAATATTTCGGTGTTTTTACATAATTAAAGTAATACGGGAGCGGGTAACCTTTATAGGGAATTTATATATTAATATGTTAATAGTTAATATGACATTATGAAATGGAAAGAACTAGGTATAAAACATTTGAAGTGTGTATTTAAACTTAGGCTAACGTGAAAACAAGGGTTTTTGTGGAATTTTTTTTTTTAATTTCCTAAGTAAAATGGGATTTTACTTAGGAAAAAACTTATAAAGGGAATGAATGATTTTTATGAAGGGGTATGGATGATTTAATGGATGGTCTTAAGTACTTAGGTTTTATAAATTATTGGGCCGAGAGTCCGGTCCCTCCAGAAGTCAGAAAAATGCTCTGAGCCCCTTTAACTTTGTAAATGCCTTTAGTACTTAAGGGAAATTAGTGAAACTTAACGGGAAAATGGATAGGGAAATTAATTAATTTGACTTTGTTTCTTTGATGTGTTGTCTCCAATGTGAGTTGTGCTTTGTCCAAGTGATGAAAGCAAATTATTTAAGCATTAAACTTAACCATTCACCACACATTTATTCTGCAACCATCATCTACTTACCCTACCTACTTTATCTTAGCATTTTCACTTCTTTATTAGGGTGCACTTAGACTGACAAACCCTTATCAAACTTTTCTTTTCTTTTGTATGGCAATGTCTATCTAATTCTACACTTATTACATCCAAGGGCTCAGATTAAACTGTTGAGCTCCTTTCTTCACTCTACTTATCTACTTATCTACCAAGATTACACTGTTTGGTCAGATATTTATTCTCTATTTCTATAAACATGAAATTGAAAAATGAATTAGCCAAGCTTAAATTGTTTGACTATTCATGAACTGTGGCATAGGTGACAAGCTGCACACAATTTTTTATTATACAAAAGTGAAAAAGTAGTGGCATTTAAACTTGCACACTTTCCTGGTCTTTTTTTTGGTGGGTTTCATTTTCTTTCATTTTTTGACCATCTTTTATTCTTTTTACCCTTTGATTTATTTTTTAGGGCATACCCTCTTTACATTTTTTAAATTTTTTTATTTTTTGAAAATATGGAAAACCTTTGCAACAAGTAAAGGTATGAACATATTACATAGCTCATCAAGTCAATCATGATGACACCTATTGATATAGGGGCATAATAGTGGCTCCACTTGGGGATGGATTTTCCTGGTGGAAAGTCAAGAACAGTAGATTAGATGGCCTCTGAATGACTTTGACTATGTTCTCCAATATTCTTCTACTTTCCGCTTTATCGTATGTATGACAGTGATACTTCTAAAGCTTAGGGCCTTCTCTTCAGGCTTCAACTCCAAAATTACTATCCAATCAAAACTGTGACATTAGAAAGGATATAGTATGTACAGGTTAAACAACATGGTAACATTAATAAGTAGGATCAAAGTAATGTTTTAACATTCAACTATTGACTGGTCCCTCTTTTGCTTCTGTGCCATTTAAGTTTTTGAGAAAATATGTATTGTTTCCTTGTAAGGCATAGATAATGTATGTTTCTTTCCATAGGAAGTCAAACTTCCCATGTTTCCCCTTATTTTCTCTTCTGGAATCCCATTTTAGCACTTTTTTTCCAAGGTGGAAATCTTCTGCCTTAGTTCTTCTGTCAAATATCTTTTTGATTTTTTCCTGCCATACTTGGGATCTTTAGTATACCTCCTCTCTGGTCTGTTGTAAATTGATGGTTTGATTTATTCTTCTTTGAATATCATTAGGTTCCACTTGAGCTTCTTGGAGTAGTTTCATAAAAGGAACTCCTAATGATGAAGGAAATAAAACCTCCATGCCATATAATAACTCATAAGGGCTGGTGCCAATAGATTTTTTGGTTGTAAGCCTGTCTGCCTATAGTGCATTTATCAGTTTCTTATGCCAAGTCTTTTTATTTTCTTCCAACAGTTTTTTCATGATAATAATGAGACTCTTGTTGGAAGATTCAGCAAGTCCGTTCCCTTGTGGATAATAGGTTGTGGAATGGCCCAGGGTAAGGTGGTACTTGTTACAGAAACTGATCATATTTTTCGATTTAAAAGTTGCAGCATTATCAATTATGATTTTAGTGGGGCAGCCAAACCTGGACAATATATTGGTTTCTAGGAAACCAATGATCACTGTATCATTGGCCTATTTGGAAGGGATGGCTTCTATCCATTTAGTAAAATAGTCAGTGGTACTGAGTATCCATTTATGTTGGCCAGAGGAGGAAGGATAGATTTCACCAATGAAGTCAAAACCCCATTGTTGAAAAGGCTTCTCGGTAGAAATGGGTTTCAGGGGTAAAGGTAATAGTTTTCTCTTGCCGTAAAAAATCTGACATTTATCACAAGAAGTGACAAATTTCTTCACATCAGTAAATAAGGTTGGCCAATAAAAACCAGCCCTTAGGATCTTATCTGCTGTTGATTTCCAGTAGAGGTGTCCATCACAATCTCCTGCATGATTCTTGGAGAGCCTTGTCAGCTTCATTTTTTAACAAACAATTCAATAAAATTCCTTCATGATTTTTCCAAAAAAGAGCATTATCTAGAATACAAAACTTTGAAGCTTTCATCTTTAAAAACCTATTTTTTGTTCTGGCCAACCCTAGAGGAGCCTACAGGTTTTGTAACACATAAATTACATCGACATACCAAGGTGAGTCTGAAAAGGCTTGGCTGATTTGTGGAGTTGCCATCTCCTGTTTGTCATCCAGTTCATTTATGTCCAGGACTTGACAATTGGTTTCTGCCATGAGTTTGGCCAACCCCTGTTTTTTTATCAAATTTGTAGGTTTTATTTCAATATCATACTCTAAGATGGTAGCAATCCATTTACCCTGTTTGCCTTCAATTCCATCCTGAGTCAGGATGTCCTTGACCACTGGATTTGGTACATAAGCTATCACATGAGAGTATAATATGTAGACCCTGAAGTCTTTAATGGCTTTAACAAGTGCAAAAGCTTGTTTTTCCATGATCTTGTATTTCAATGATGCATCTCTGAGTGCTTTACTAAAAAACGCGATAGGTTTTTCACATCCTTAATCATCCTTTTGTAGTAAAATAACTGCTATAGTGTGCTCTAAGGCAAAAGAAAAAATTATGAAGTCTCTATCAAATTGGGGACTTGTAAGGACCGGTGTTTTGGTTAAAACCATTTTAATTTCTTCAAATGCTTGTTTGGCTTCTACTATCCATTTTATACTTGAATCCTTTTTTAACATATTATTAAGTAATCTAATGAGTTTTACTAAGTTAGATATGAATCTTCTCAAAAAAATTATCTTCCCTAAGAAAGCTTGAAGTTCTTTGATACTTCTCGGATGAGGTATCTATAAAATTACTTCTATTTTGGTAGGGTCAATTTGAATGCCATCCTTGGATATGATGTGACCTAAGAGTTTATCTTCTTCCAGGCCAAATAAGGACTTCTTTGGATTTAAAGAAAAAGCAACTTTTCTACATTTTAAGAATACTTGTCTGAGATGGTCCAAATGCTGTTGATCTGATTTAGAAAAACAGTTAGATCGTCCAGATATATAACAAGAAAATCATGAATCTCTTTAGCAAATGCAATTTCCATTGCCCTTTGGAAAGTAGCTCCTACATTTTTAAGTCCAAATGGCATTTTGATATACATAAATGTGCCCCATGATGTTGTAAAGGAAGTTTTTTCTTGGTCATCAGGATGAACCATAATCTGGTTATATCCTGAAAACCCATCTAAAAGAGAAATTATAGAAGAAACTACTACTCTTTACAAAATATGGTCCATCTTGGGTAAAGGATAGTTATCTTTAAGGGAGACCTTATTCACATTTCTTAGATCAACACATAATCTTATTTCCCTAGTTTTCTTCCTAGTAGGTACTAAGTTAGATACCCACTCTGAAAATCTTATAGGTGCAATAACCCCTGCTTCATACATACGTTTAATTTATTTTTCAATCAGTGGTAGCAATACAGGGTTGATTCTCCTGAGTTTTTGTTTGAAGGGTTTCTAGTCTTCTTTCAGAGGTATAGTATGCTGAATTACTGGGGTGTCATATGATTTCAAATCCTCATAACTCTAGGCAAAAACATCTTGGAATTCTCTCATAAGTTCAACATATTTTATCTTCTGATCAGGTGGTAAAGACTTTGTTAGTTTTATCATCTTTGGATTGTCTTCCATTCCTAAATTATATTCTTCAATGTCTACCTTTAATGGTTCCATCCTTGGTTTCTTAGAAATATCATTGGAATCAAAGAGGTCTTCTAGAGGAGTTAAGTCTTTAGGCAGATGGTTGTCTTTTAGGTCAATAACCTCTGTTTCTTCTTCAATTATCTCATCAAGGACCATTTGTTTTAAGTATTAAACTTCTTTTTTAGTGAATTTTGTGGGATAAAGTATTTGAATTGAACTTTCTTCTAAAATGTTGGTTTCTACCTCATCTATTTGTTTAGAGTTACTGTCTGTATCAACATCTATGTAACTATGAGAAAATTCTTTATCTAAAGTTAAAAAGTTGTTAATCTTCTCATCACTATCAAAGACCTGCTAGTTCTTCAAATTGTTAGGGATGGTTGGTCTATGCCTAATTTCAGTAGTAAATTGATGATTAGGTTCGAAAGGTGTTGGCAAACATGGCCAAACTGTGAGCATGTAAGTTGTGTTTTCTAGGCACTACAACAAGCTTAGTTTCCAGAAAAGTATTAAGAATCTCTATAACTGTTCCTCTATAGTATCCTAATCTAGGATCCCTAGTCAAATACTTCCCTTTGATCTGTTTGATGATTAATTTAGAATCTCCTATGACAGATACTCTAATTCCTCCTAATCTTTTGACAAGTTTAAGTCCTAACAAAAGGGCTTCATACCTTGCCATATTATTGGTGCACTTAAAGTTCAATCTGTAGGCATGGCCTTCAACATGGTCATTTCCTAAATTGTGCACCCAAACTACTGCCCCCGCCCCTAATTTATTGACTGAGTCATCAAATTCTAAATGCCAAAGAATTTCATGCACATAATCAGTGTCAGGGGTGATGGGAATTTGTTTAACAAGGGGATTTAGTTTTTTGTTCTCACCAGGTTTTCCTTTGCTATCTAAATTATCAATAGTGTCTAAGATTTCCTGAATCTTAACATTTGATTTTTCTTTTTTAATTTCTTTTGGTTCTGCTGCTAAAACTTGTACAGTGTTGGCAGGATTGGTTTTAGCATTGTAAAGAATAAATGAGTCCATATCAGAGTGTATTGAGTAGATAGGGAAATTTTGTGGTTTTTCCTAACTACTTACTACATATTTCATTAATGTTTCTCTGTATAGCTTCTTAGATTGGCCGAAAACTAAGATAGTAGCATAAGACATGTCTAATTGAAGCGACCCCTGAAGCTTAGCACCCTAGGACCTGGATAATAACATTCCATATTTTGGTGGTATATCTGCTACTACTATATCCATTAAGATTGTTTTTGCAAGGTATTGAACTAAAGAAACACACGAGTCTTTTATCAACCCTAAACATCTCACATGACTAGAATCAAAAGAAAAGAGGTCTTTGTATGGTCTAGTGATGTCTAGGTCTAATTTCTCCATTACAGATTTGGGCATTAGGTTATGAGATGCCCCAGAGTCAAACATGGGATTGTGAAGGATTTTATCATGTATGTTTAAACTCACATAGAAGGGAGGAATACTTCCTTCTAAATGTTTCCCATTCACTTCAGGGCCAAATATTAATTCTGGTTGGTCATCAAAAACAATAACGGAGTCTTCAGTTCTAGTGATTTTAAGTGATCTGTTGATTTGACTTTGGTAGGCATCATGTTTAGCTAATTCAGAAAATGGAACAATAATCTTTAGTTTGCCTACTTCAGTTTCGAGATTGAAGGGTTTTTCTGTTTGGGATTTTATGTTTCGAACAATGGGATTCTCTTTGTTTTCTATATTTTTCTCCTTTTTAGGAGTGGGGTTAAAATTTACAGTTTCTCTCACATTGACTTCTGGAGCTTCTTCCACAATTTCCTTAGAAGGAAAGGGAGTGGAGGATTGTCTATTATTTGGTTGATTGTCAGAAACATCTTCTATCATTGGATGACGAGGGTTATTGTTTGATCTAGACAAAATTTGTACAGGGGTAGTAACTGCTTTACCTTTGATAGGTTGTTTTGGAGCCTTTTGTTTGTTGGCTTCAGGAACATCAATTCTTCTATTCCTTAGGTTATAATGCTTATGCACTTCATAGATAGTTGTGTCATATCCCTCCCTAAAGCCAAAAAATTCACCTGACTAAGTTTGAAATTGTTTAAGCATGTGGGCCTCTTGATCATCTTGAGTTAGGGAAACTTCTCCTTCATTGTTAAGTCCCATCAGATTTATCTGAGTAACTTCTTATGGACCTTCAGAGCTAGAAGCTTCTACATATTTCTCCTGGAAAGGGGGTCTAATGTTTTGATCTGGACTAGTCTTCCCAAGGTTCTAGTTTTGGTTTTTTCGGAAAATAGGATTCATCCCTATGTTGGTTGGCTGACCATCCCAAGGGGCTTTTCTTTCTATTGTTTCCACTCTGTCTCCTAGTCTTTCCATCCCTTTAATTATAGCATCCAATTTTTGTTCAATAGATGAAGTTTCTTCTTTCACTCGTATCCTTCTTTCACTCCTAACCTTGGCTCATTTAGACATTAGGTTGGCTTCAACATTGAGAGCTATACTTTGCATATCTTACAAAGTTCTAGGGGCTCGTTCCCTTACCTGAAAAGCCATATCCGAATCAAATCCATCTGGGAATTTGATTAGGGCCAAATCAGGTGGGGGTCTGAGGTTTTGAGGGATGGCATTGTAGGCAGTGTTGAACCTAGTGCAGTAATCCTACATAGTTTTTTGCATTCCTCTCTAGAGGTTTTCATACTCAGATAAGCTCTGAAGAGGATCTTTCTTTTTCTCCCAACGATTTAAGAATTATCTATAAAGGGTTTCTAGGCTATCTATGTTGTTTGCTCTTAGAGCCCTAAATCAGGTTCTGACTTCCCCAGTTAGAATCTGAACAAATATCCTGATTCTTACATCATCGGCATCTATTTCATATATTTCAAAGTAGTAAGTCATTTGTTTGATATGTTGTTGGGCTGTGTAGGTACCAGTACCATCGAATGTAGTGATTTTACTTTGGTAGTCTTGAGGGATGGCACCTAAATTGGCTGGTAAAGCCAGGGGGGTATACCTGTTTGCCATGGTTGTAGGTAATGATGGAACAACAGATAGGGTTGGGATAACAATGGGAGCTTGAATTGTGGATGGAGGGGTAGAAGGAGGGGTCTGTTGTAGGGTGTTTTGGGGTTAAGATGTATGGGGAAACGGTGAGGAACGTGCAGAAGCAGTAGTGATTGTAGAGGGATTGGGTGTACCTTCAAAGGTAAGCTCAGATTATATTGAAGTTTGCAAATGTTTATGAATTGAGGAACTGACAGCTTCAAACTGTAATTCTTCGATGAATACTGGTTCTAGGACCAAATCAATTAATTCAGAGTTAGAAGATGTTATAAACAAAAAGGTCTCAAAGTGCTCATCAAAGGGTTCGTCTTCTAGATAAATCCACCTAACATGACAGGATCTTGATCTGTAGGTGGGCCGAGAACTAGCAGTACTTTCTTGACTTTCCTGTCTCCTAAGAATTTTGGGGATCAGATTGGGGTTCTCGAACACTAGTGGTGGATTGGGATCAAGATTTGCTTTAATGTAACAAGTCATTTCTGAACCTAGTTTTCTTGGTTTTGATTTTCTAAATTAATTATCAACAACAACTTTTTTAATTTCATTAAGATGCTTTAGATTTGAATTTAAACTTTCCTAAAGATTTGTTTGAGTGAGGAACTGGTTCATGTTAAGTTCATAAACAAAACCAGAGATTGACTGAAGCAACATTCATCTACTTATGCACTTGCAGAGAAAGAGTAGTTCGAAGGCTACCTGGCTAAGTTCAGGCTCCATTTATAGTTTATAAAGTAAACAACAATAATGAAAAAATAAACTTTTCGTTCCCCAGTGGAGTCGCCACTATGTTATCACTCAGATTTTCCTAGAAGTTGTAAGAAGAGGAAAGGGGTCCGAGGTAACCACAAACCAACTTTTGGGTATAGAATCTAGCTAATCTATGCCTCGAAAGGGCTCTCTCTTTAAAATTTAGTTTAGTTTTATATGGTTTTAGGCTAGTTATGAAACCTTTGGGATTTTGATTGGGTTTGGTGGTGAAATTCAATAGCAAAAGGGTAGAACTGAATATTTCAGGCCATTGGGCTAATGGAGTCAATAGAAGATGGCTCAACTGGATTTGGTTTTTCAAAAAAGGATGGCTTCATAGAGAAAGATAGCTAAAATAAGGAGGAAATGGTAACTTGAAAGGATGGGATGGGCTCGAAAGGGAAGAAGGGCAATTAAGAATCCTTCCAAATGTTTTGAGAGGAGGGAATTTAGATGATCACCAATAAAAAGCAGTTAAGAATTTTTTACTAAATGATCAAAATGATAAACTAAGAAGCAGGAGAAATTAAGAATTCCTTGCCTATGATAGTTTAGAGGAAAACATTAAGAATAAAAACGATGGAAAACAAATTGCACTTAAGCACTTTATGAATTATACTTTTTTTTTTTAATATTCAGATATGGAACATAATTAAAATATTAAACAAGAAAACAAAAACACATGGGATATAAAATAATTATTTGTCCGGTGTTGTGCACGTGAATCCTGTGAAAAGTCCTTTGTTCTAATCCTTCCTCCAGCCAGCCATACAAGAGTTTGTCCAACAGCACTTTATTCCAAAGTAATCAGTTTTATAGAAATGCCTAAGAATCCACCCTCAATACTCTAAATGAGGGAGTATTTATACAAAAGTTTTACAAAAAAATATCTCATAACAAAGAGAGATATATTCTAGGGTGACTAATTATAAGTTACATTAAAGTAGAGTCAGATGGTCTCGTAGATAGAAGATAAAGTAAACTGATGGTTTGTTGTCCCCGTTTTTGTGAATGAGCTAGAGGTAGACCCTAAGATGAGGCATCTTGTTGTCTTCTTTGTAAATTAGTGCTGGCTGTTCTTCTTTTCACTTTCTCACTGATACACTTTGACTTGTTATGATACTCTTTACCTATTTGATCCTTGTTCATCATCTTTTACCATCATTGACTGTAGTAAATAATGAAAATTTACCTTTTTACCAAGAATAAATTACAAAATGTCTAGCATTTTTGTCCACTATTTCTCTTGTGGTGTTCTGGTCCTTTGAAGTTTCCTGAGGATTTCATCAGTCTCGGTGTACTTGAAAAAGGTAGGCTGAACTGGAAACAAATGCTTTAACTCATGTTCAACATAGAAAAGGTTCTCTAGACTGTCATAGAGAACTCTGCCCGTAGGCAGTGCCTTTGGGGCTAATGTACTGGTTGATGAATTGGCTTGGTTATCTACATATTGAGCCAATTTATCAACATAATCTATATGCCTCATTAATTTATCATTGATTACTAGAGGACTGGGTAGCCCTTTGTTCCGCAAAATACAGAATTTCTCCATAAAAACATTAATTTCCTCCTGCATGTTTTGGCATCTTCTTTCCAAATTTTGCATCAAAGACTTTTAGTCAATACCTTCTTAACTTCTAGAACAGTCCCTGTTCTGTCTTCAATGCCCAGTTCTTCAAGCTGGTACTTATTCTTGCTATTAAAATAATTTACAAGCCTGGTGGCTTCTGTTGAAAATAATACTGACAGGGGGGGTGAATCAGTATTATCTAGTCCTTTTAACAATTCTTCCTTATTTATACTTTGAATTATTTTTGCATATCAGTACCATAAAACAATGAG
>APFE031035797.1:57384-96808 GCA_000404065.3 Pinus taeda | reverse complement strand
AGTGAAGTGAAAGGATGCACTTGAGTCAATCAACCATGCCTCATGGTCTACATGTGTACTTGAAGAAGCCAAGTACACATCCCCACCTTCATCTGAGGTGGTTTTCACTTCTGCAGAAGGAGCATCATCAGATCCCTTTCCTTTGTCACGAGCTTTAGATTTACAGTCCCTTTTGTAGTGCCCTTCCTTTCCGCATTTCCAACACACCACCTTTACATGTTTTCCTGGAGATTTAGATATCTCTTTAGATTTAGATCTCCCACTCGATGACTTATTTTTGTTTATGTTCTGGGACTATCCCCGTACAGACAAGGCATCACCATTCTGGCTCTCCATATTTTTTCGTCTCATCTCCTCCATCATCAAAATACAAGGCAGTTGCATTGCTACCTATTGCAATAATTAGGCTATCCCACGAATCTGGTAGAGAACAAAACAAACTGATGCACTTATCTTCATCTAAAATTTCAATATCAATAGATGCTAACTAACTTACCATAGTATTAAATGCGTTTAGATGCTCTGTCACCAAGTCTCCATCTTTCATCCTTAGGTTATACAAATTTTTCCACAGGAACAGTTTGTTCACCAGAGACTTAGATTGGTACAAAGTCCGTAACTTGTCCCACAAAAACTTCGCCGTAGCTTCCCTTGATATATTCAACAATACTGAATCTAAGACACAAAATCATGTTGTGCTCTTTGCCTTTCAATCCAACTTCTTCCATTCTTCATTGGACACTCCCATTGGTTTAGTACCCGGATCTACCATGATTCACTTATCTTTATCCACCAATAGATCCTCAATCTTGAGTTTCCACAACTCAAAACTCTGACCATTAAATTTCTCAATCTCTATCTTTCCACTGCTCGCCATCTTCTTTCACAACCAGAATCGATCTTGTAGATCTCCCACTAAACAAGGTCTACCATAGGCTCGAGAAAAATCCCTTGGCAACAAAGGCATCCCCTTGAAACCAAAAAAACTTTGATACCAAATGCATGTTTTAACCCCGTACGGAAATTACCTGCATACAAATTCTAAAACACAGAAAATAAACAATGCGAGAACACATATACAAATAGATTTTCCCTTGGATCCCAAAACCGGGACTACCAGCTTGATTTTTCATTATGTTCCTTTCAATGTTATAATACATATTTATACATGCCGAAGCATCCAATATCATAGACCGAAAAGCATTGTGTCCAATAACATGCACCGAAAACCATCGCATCCAAAAAACATGTGCAAAAATCATGCACAAAACCATAGGTGGGTCCGCCCAACCTAACATAGGGTCCAAAATCAAAATTTTCTGGGGCGCTATCCCAGACCCCATAAAGTGGGGTCACAGGTATACCTCAAACTCCTTGTGACCCCCCTCGCTACATAATTGACACAACGAAGGGGGGCTCCGCCCCCCCTCTAACCCCCCGGTTAACTATGTGGGCTAGTTGTGGAAAGAATATAACACAACCCAACACATACACTCTAGTTGCATCGGCCAAAGAAGATGGGTCCTTGTGTAATCGACCACGATCACTTGTTCTTCAACTTGCGCAGGGGTGTTTGGTCCTCCGGAGTTGGTACTCTGTCAGGGTGCACAACTCTATTTTGAAATTCATCAAAGGAGCTGTCATGCATCTATGCTTTTGGATGACCACCAAGGAATTAGTACATCGTTGGTAATTTGAGACTTGCTCATCATCTGGATGCATGGAAGCGGGTAAGCTGACCTCTCTGTGGTGAGGCATGAGGAGGGTATCCTGTTCCAACTCCTGCTTCTCCATGTCTGCATCCAACTGATTAAAAGCTTGTTCTATCTCATGAGCAAAGTCTTGCCCCTCCGAGGGTTCACCTTGTTCGCTTTATGCCAACTGTTCAGAAGAATCAACTACTTGTATGGGCATTGCTTCATCTGTCTGCATGTGATGCACCCCTTGCTGAATCTGTTGTTGCTGCGCTTCCTTCTCATGTTGGCGTAGCTCTTGTTATTTCCAGAATTTCTCCCTTAGCTCATGCAACTCATTCTCTTCTTCTTCCATTCTCTTCTGATTCCTCTGCCTTCACATGATTCTTTTGTCACTCTACTACCTATTATGTTGAATAGCAATAACTGCTTGTTCTACAAGTGGACCTGCTTGAAACTTGCAGCTTTGTTCCTCCTCCATGCGGTCGACAATATTTATCTTCCCTTTGTAGCATGCATGTATGCTTGGCTCTACTACCTCTGTTGTTGCTGCTACTGCTGGTGTTCTCCATGGTGCTGCTTCATGCTGCCATGCTAACCCTTCTACGGTGAAACCAACCTGTTCATTGGGTCTGGAATGATGGTAACAATACCTCTACGAGTCTTCCTCGGCCCAATGAAAATCCCCATGGATCCAATTGAACTGAAATCTCATGCAGTGATTCTTGACAATGCAATGTGGGTCATACGGGTTGAAGCTTTGGAGGTCAAATGGGTACTTCTTCATTTTTTCAGCTTCAACATTCAATTTCTTTATGCTCTTGATCTCATATAACCCAATCCGCAACAGAAGAGTGGGCCAAGGTGCCTTCTTCTTCCGCTGCAGCCTAGCTGTTAATCCTACTGAGATATGATATGCTACTTTTTGCATGACAAGCACCTCCAAATAAAATTTTCGCAGAACATGCAGAGGCTTCTCCGCACTGAACACTTGGATGAATGTGCCGCCCAGTGAGGCATACCAATTTGCAATGCCTAAAAATGCCTTCATTGCTTCTTCTGACATGAAGGGTGGATCCTGTTCGAATATCAACATGTACACTGGGGTGAAAAGATGGTCAGACCGCCGTTTGATCACTCCTCTGAAGCTGCACTTAGAGAATGGATTGAAATATGTGCTCAACAACCTTTACCGGTGATCATGCCCACTCTAAGCCCGAGAAATCATGTCGGGCACATAATGCATCTAGAATATAGGTAGACATATAAATCTCTGCATGCATGCCTTCGGGTGACTGTCGGGCCTTCATGACTTGCTCCTTCAGCTGATGAGCCAGTATGCCAGACCAATTGCATGGTCTTCCTTCTCTAGCCAGTTGGTCCAGCGCGACCACCCAACTCTAAGGAAAGATCTCAGTGCTTTCTTGGCCACTCAGTCGACATGTGAATAAGTATTAGTATGCCTTCCTCAATATCTTCGTATTATAGATCTGGTTAGGGGTCATCCTGAAATGAGCTGGCTCCTTTATCCAATCCTTCAGAATATCTTTGGAGTGAGCTTTGCTGTTGGGCAAGCTAAATGGAGGGGTAATGAAAGTCATGGGCTTGTCCATTTGATACATCTCATCGTAGTCTCATGCCCAAAAGGTTGCAAGCTTTGTCCCACTAACACTTCTCAAGGTCAGCATCTCGGGGTCATTGTGAGAGACGATCCAGTGAACCATATATGCACATGGGAACGCGAGGTATCTACATGCAATCCAGTACAAGCTAGACTTATGAATGTTTATGTACACCTAGCGGTCTTCAAGGTATTCCTCAAAAGTACCTGCGAATGTTTCATTCACCTCTTGCCACTTCAGTTTGATGTCCTTGTCTAGACACAACTTCGTATCCTCATAGATCGGCATGATAGAGTGCACCTGTTCAATTGGTGTTCCAAATGCAACACCATTAGTATCATGGGATCCTATTCTCTTGGAATCCATTGAGACAGATGAACACCTGAAAGATCTAGAAACAAGCAGCATGCATGACAAGAAATATGTCAGTGAAAACAAAGCAAATCCAGGGAAGGTCACAACACATACCTGGGGAACTGATGAGCAAGATTGCGCAAATTTCATTGGTAGGCTGAGTGACTGGCTTCCAGAACTACACAAAAGGAAGTCTGGACTGATTGGGAGGCTGAATTGGCTGCTGGGTCTGCAAAATGTGCAATCTAGTTGGGTAATTGACTGCTGGGATTGCGCAATGTGCGATTCTAGCTAGGAAAGTCTGCTGGCCCAAGGACAGTTTTGCACAAATTTTTGGGCGAAGTAGCCACTGACCTCTAGAAATGTGAAATTCAGTCTAGGAGGTAAGTGTTGGGCCAGAATGCACAAATATGGAGAGGAAGGTGAGCCTTCCTTCTCCATATTGTGCAATGTAGCCTTGGTGAAGGCAGAGACTAGGCCAAGGTTGGACCGACTCGTCGATGAGCAACTGAAAGCAAGTAAGTTGATGAAATGCATGGCGACACTAAGTGATAGAAGAAGTGATAAATAGTGCATGCAAAACATGAATGGAAGATTGAGAAAATAGATCAACATGCATGTGGGTGAGGCCGTTCGTCGGTTGGGTGAAAGTCCAAGCAAAATAGTTTCATGCATGCGACAACAGTGAGAAAACAATGAAAATTGAAACATAGCTAGGACAAGCTAGATTATATGTAAACGATAGCAGGCATTCAAAGAAATCAAGGAAACAACACTGTCACAAGCGAATACACAAAAGGGACAAAAATGATGAAAAAGACAAGTTGAAGCCACTTACCCGTGAATAGCTAAGCCATATGTGTCAAAGAGTCCTGGATGTGTTGTGGGATGTCAGAGCTCCAAGATCAATGTGAATGAATGAGATCTGATGCGTCGAATAAATAAGTTTGGTCTCAAGACGCACATGCCAAAAATCTAGGAAAAAGCGACACTTGGAGGGAAACTTCTAAAACAACTTTGCATGTAACGCCCAACTGTTAAAAATAGCTCCCTGAATCATGGGATACCTTTTGCATGTTGCTTCTTTCTATTTCGGGAAGATCAAGTCATGCATGCATGCAAGTCAAGTTTCCTCGGGACCGGGTGGAACTGGTGAACCAGACTGTCCATGTATGCCAGTGCGCAACTGCTTGGGAAAAATGTGCATTCTTGACTGTAAGATGGGATGGCTTCCCAAGGGTATTGCATAATTTATGGGCCCAACAACTGACTGCTACCTAGATTTTTGCAAATCTTGGGCTGAACTGCTTGTTGATGGGAAAAATTGTGCAATTCTTGCTAGGAGGGTTGGTTGGCAGGATTGCGCAATCCTGGGGACCAACAAGCTGTCGAGAGGATTGCACAATTCTTGGAGGGAAAGGGTGGTTTCCCTCCAAGAATGCACAATTTTCAAGGGGAAGCTGCTCAACCTGTAGCTTGACTAAGTCCGAGTAAGCAACTTGTGAGGGGAATGGAGCGACTGTGTTTGACAAGATGCCTTTGTGCGAGGAAAGCACTGAAGCTTGAGTACTTGAAGAAGTAAGACAAAGTTCTGTGCAAGGTTGGTAGGGAGGCTCCAAAACAGGCTAAGCCAAAATTTTGGAGGGTGGTTGTAGCTACTACAACACAACCTAAGGTTATAAACCTAAGGTTATACAACCTGAGGAGCCTCAGTAAACTCTACCTGTTACTTCAAGGCCTTCTCTTTCTCTTCCTCTGCCTTTGTCTCAACCACAACCTTGTATATTTCGGTCCACATGAAGAGCAATTTCCACTAGGGCTCTTGAGTATTGAGGAAATAACTGAAGAAGAGTCTTGACCTTCATGACCTATCCAATTATTAGTAGGGATCCCTCTTTATCAAGACTATTCTTTTCCTATTCCTCCTACTCGAGTGTGAGCTCCTTTACCTTAGACTCCTCATTTCAATTCACCTTTAAAATTTTCTCAGCAAATCCCTTCGAGAAGTTTAACCGTGATTGAGTCAATGATAGTTTCTCAACTCATGTCTGCTATCATGAGTGATTCAACTGATGTTATAGCTTCCTCTATGTTTGTAACTTTTCCAAAAACCCATTTGTATAGTGGTCCATCTGTGCCACCTAGTTATCAATCCTTATCTGAAACCTTTTCTGGCACATTGACCAGTCCATGGACTTATACTTCTCTATCATTATCTAGAATGTCATCTGGTACCTGTGTGGTGAGCACCTCACAACTAGTGGCTCCTATTGTTCTGCAACCATCTTTGGATGAGCAACACGATCAATTTCTTAATGGAATGGGACATCTACAACAATCTACCCCATCCTATACCGGATACCCCCCTCATGGGGAGAATTTACCTCCATACACCCCATATCCCATACCGAGGGTGGGGGGGGATATGTTGATGGGATGTTCCCACTTGTGAATCAAATGCCACAAATTAGTTCTCCTACTTATTCCAATACTATACCTACTGGTCCTCTATTTATGGGGATGGATGCTAATCCTTGGCATCCTACATTTCCTGTTCAACCTTGTTTTACCTTAACTCAACTCCAGACTTCTCAACCTGTTCCAGCTACACCCCAGGTTCCTATTTTCTAACCTCTACCTCAATATTTCCAAGTGGTATCTCAAGTAAGTCAACCTATTTATTCTACTTCTCAAATACAACTAGTTCCATCAGTATCTAGGATGTCTCAAATCCTATCTACCTAGCCTCTTCAATGAGCCTCACAACAGCCCCCACCACTTGGTTAGTCTACATTTTACATGCAAGTACAACAACTGGTACAAGGCATGGCACATGCACAAACCAATCAACCTAATATAGGGATGTTGCAAAAATCCCTTTGGGAAACCATACCAAGGTATTCCTCAAGCACTTGTTGGTCAAAATCCCATTCAACAAATGCCTTATCAAGGTCTACAACTTCAAACACAACCATTTCAATCTTATCAAGGATTTTATGGAACTGGAAAAATTGGTTATACTTATCATGGATATCAAAATCCTCCTTACCCGTCGATGAAAAGTCCTATAGCCCAGTCTATCCCATCACACCTAGCGTATCCTCCTCCATAGATTAAGCTTTACTCTCAAGGCCAACCTATCCAGGAAAATTTAATAGAAAATTTTCATTTGTTACAACTCTTGAGATTCCAGATTTAACCCGACTTACAAATGATCCCATTTGTCACTCTCCTTAGTGGTTGAGAATTCCTAAAAAATTGCCAAGTGACATTCCCAAATTCAATGGAAATCCTGGAGAAGACTCGTTTACACATGTTATGACATATCATTTATGGTGTTCATCTAACTCCTTAAATGATGATTCCATCTGTTTACAGATTTTCTAGAGAACTCTTACTAGTACAACAACTAAGTGGTATATCAAATTTCCATGAGTTTCATTCAACAACTTCAGTACCTTAGAAACTATGTTTCTAACTCGTTTTTAGTTTCCTATTCGTTATGAAATTGGAATCGAACTTTTGATCTCTTTCAAACAATTCGACTCCACCCATATATTAGATGATATTCATGAGTGGAGACATTAACATCGTTTGGTCAAAACCTTCATTCCCAATTAGTTATTGGTTGAATGGTTCATCAAATATTTGTTACCATCCATAACTAAATATTTTTCTAAACGCAGAGTAGTTACTGAAGAGAATGTTATTTATCATGCCCAATATCTTGATTTTATCTATACTCAATCTAACACATTCTATGATAAAATACCCAAAACTCTAAGACCTCAACATACTATTCCACTCACTTCGACAAAATAATCACATGTTGCCGATGGCGTGATTGGTTCAGTTAGTTAACAATCAATGAGTAAACTATCTGGTTCATCTCCTGCTATGACTATTCAAAACTTGTGTTCCGCTAATCCTGCAACTACTTCCGAGATCAGTACTGTTGAATCCACGAAAGTCAAGTCTCAAAAACCTGGAAGTAAGAAGAAAGGTACAGGAAAGAAGAAGAAAGATAATTCATTACAGGAAAAGAAAAAAAATCAGTGTTCTGATGAAAAACATAAACCTCATTACCCATGCCTCATTTGTAATGAGTAACATTCTACAAGGGACTGCACACATCGTGTAGAAGTTAATCAATTCCTAAAGTTATCATCTAACGCACCAGTCGTATTTACATATCCATTTATTAATCAGAAGACACATATGGTTGCGTGGGATCAAGCTTCCCCTTCCCAAGTGATGATGCTCTCTTCCACTAAACAAAAGAGTGATGTTTTGGTGGCCACAAGAAACAATTATTATGGTAATCGATCTGCTCAAACTGGTAAGGCTAATGATCAAACTTCCAGCTCTGCTCAACCTACTTTGGATCCTTCTCCTACTGTGGTACATGCTAAATTGACAATTAAACTTGCTAAGGGAGTTATCCATAAATCAACCTTTAATCCTCGCGCAAGAGCCGCCAAAAATTATAACACAGTTGAGGACTTAGTGCAAGATCCCTTTGCTATGTCAACTCTTAAGGTATCACAAAACTTTCCTGCTCAAAAGAAAACTTTGCTTCTAGAAATTGGAGGGATTTATCTTTTATATTCCAACCTTATTTTCTTTAATCATGAGAGCCATACTCCGAAATTGCCACCTCAAATGACATTTATGATCCAATTTCTTGACAGAGGTCAAGCTATCCACCAAAATATTGTAGATGAAGATGCCTCAACTTGTATCATGCTAGTTTTGTGTTGGAAAGTTGTTGGTTCTCCACATATTAATCAATCACACACCATTCTTAAAGCCTTTGTTGGGATAGATTTCAAGCATTATGGGATTTTGAATTCACTACAAGTAGAATTCACTGGGAAAATGGTCTCGACAGAAGTTGAAGTCATAGATGGACCTTTGGATTATAATATTCTACTGGGACATGTTAGCCACCATTTTGTGGGTGATATCCCTAGGAGATTTTTTTTTCTCCAAGATGGTCCTCAACTGACATCTAATAGCCCCTTGTAGCCACAACCTAGCTCGTTTTTCCATTTCTCCATCACCTGATCTAACCATGTGGTACCTCACCCATATGTCATGATCATATGTTTGAAGGTGGGCCTCCCAAACCTAAAGGCATGCCTTGTCATTTGGCAATTGAGTATTGTAATTTCCTTATCATGGACACTTCTGGGCATGGTGAATGGGGGGATTCACTGGAAAGAGTGGGATAGGTTTGTGCTCTTGTCCCCTAGACCTCTTTTGGATGTCAACCTTGGACCCTAGTCCCGTGGGATCTCTTTTACTGACCCTTGGGATTTAGGGATGGTACTACATGGGAAACTATGATTTTTGTTGCATGTTCCCACTACCTCATCCATATATATTACTCCCCTTCCACTCGTTATAAACCCATTCATCATATCTCCCACCTGGGTCCACATTCCTCCACTCGGTCCACATAGGATTAGCCTTCCCCTTCCCGTTGTTCTCACCTTGGGTTAGGCCTGGAATGATGCCCCGAAGGTTGATGCAACTAAAAATCAAAGTAAAAGCATGATTGGACACATTCAACAGGAAAATGTACAACAAAATGAAAAATATGGTCAGGACAAACACATTTAGCACATGGGAAAAAGACAATACATGAGCTCTACCCCATCATCATAGCCATCACCTTGGTTCCTACAGGTCATGAATGAGCCTCCTTTTCATTTAGGAACCCATGATTGTCCCAACCCTTGGTGGGAAATCAAATTCCCTACCTTAAAAGGGATATCCACTGCTATATCTTACACATCATGCTCTCACCCCTTGAGTCCCAAGCAGTTAATTAAATAAAAATCATAAAAGGCAAAAGGAATATAAATAATTGTGGAAAATCCAAGGTTGGGGCACCTCATGTATCGTGATTTCTCCCTCCTATACATTATATACCCAAGTGTAGGCTTCTCTTTTATTAGCTACCCTTGTACCCTAGCGTGTGGCCCAGGGTTGCCCCTTTCATCCCCTAGTCTATTCATCTCTTTATCACATGCCACCACCTTTTAAAGGATATACCTTGGACATATTATCCCCTTTAGAAGTAGAAACCACCTAATAAGATACTTGGTTAACCCCATTTGGAGCTTGGAGACATTAGCACATGCCAAAGCCCATTATGGAAGGGCATGCCAGTATGAAGTACCCACCTATTGTTCATGGTTTTTAAGCTCTTTTACTTGTTTTTTTGATGACTTGTTGTATTGGAAGGCTAGGGGACATTGGATCTTATGCATGATTGTAGATGGTCTCCATTTTGGGTTTGGTCTCCTTATACGTGGTCCTCACCTTCCAAAGGGATACATTGACACATGTAGGGTGTGTGTTGAAAAACACTCCATGGATCCCCAAAAATGTTCAAGGATTATTCGAGATTCACCTATTGGATGAGGAAGATGCACCTAGTTCATCTTTGCCCAAGCAACCCCATAGTTGTGCCATGGACTTGGCAGATGACCTAGGACTTGTATGCTGATGTGGCATCACTTATAACATCATATGAGTGCTTACAGATGCTCTACAAGCATCTTCGAGTTACTTGGAGACCGATGAGGTCACTTGTGTGCCCTCACATCCATTAGGAGCACCATAGGTTTATTATATTGAGAACAAGGGTCCAACCCCTTTTCCATCACTTTTGGAAGTCCAATTCATCATTATAGCACTTATGGATTTCATCAGGCTTCTTAGAGAGCCAAACGATATGTATTACTGATCATTCGACCTCTTAAGAGGCTTGTTATTTTGTGTATGAGCTAGTTTGGTGGGCTTGTCAGCAAAAGTTAGTTATTTGCACATTATTTTTATTTTAGGGGCTAATGTAGGCTTAAATAGCTAAATCGAACTCACTAGGAGTGTATAGACACAAATTTATGAGAGTTAATTCTCATAATCACTTGGTTTAGACTTGTATCTCTCTTGAGATTTTTTCTATTCCTTCTTGGTGGATGAAATTTTGGAGCATGGATGAATTTCGATGTATGGATTGTCTTTTCTTGTATTGAAGCTTCATGATTGGAAATTTTATTGGCGGCTGGATATATTCTCTTACATGCGAGTCCAAATTTAACACTATTATTATTTTACTTTGTCATGAGCATTTAAAATGAGATTTTCGCAATACTAGGGTTAGTTGCTACATCCATTTACTATGAAATTATGGAGTGATGTTTCTATATAGCATATATCTATGTATGGTCCATTTATGTTGAATGAATTCTCCTAGGGATAATTCTATGATAAAATTTTTCTTGAAAAGCCACATCACCTTGCAAACAAAGTATAGAATATTTTAAGTTCACTCTCCTTTTCTCTAAATGACCTAGAAACAAATTCTATCTTCATATTATTCTTGAATCCAATCTCCCCAAAGGATTAGGCACTGGTATACCATAAGGTGATCACTCAAATAAACATTTTTCTTCACCTCTCCTTCTTTATTCTAGGTCTCGCCACATTAGGGCTCCTAGGGCATCATTTTCCTAACAAATAACCCATAAAAAAAATGATCTCTTGGCCTCTACTGCAATGGTGTATCTCCTAGGCCTCCTCCAAATTTGAGGAAATTCCAATGGTGAGGTTGTGAGATATCCCAAGCCCTAGCCTTGAGATTTGTTTTTTTCCCTATGCTTCCCTATGATACTTCTCATAGGGATCTTTTTTCACCTTCAACTGAAAATCAATTCTTTAGTCCCCTCCTCCTCCTTGTTTAGGTCAAGTCTATAATTGGTTTCTAAACTCCTTCTTCTTAACCCAACCAGGGTCCACTTGGTCCCATGTGGTTCCATACCTTTGAAAAGTAAACTCTTCAAAAACTACTTGGAAAACCGAGTTCAACAAGGATTTTAGGGTTTTGGAAGCTCCTTTACAATTCACACTCTTTAAACCTAGCCCTTAAATCCTCATCACCTTCTCCTAGAAAGCTTTGTACCTTGCTTAAAAAGAAAGCAAGTCCCATTCTTGAGCATCCCCTAGGAAAGGGTCCACAAGATCACTTCACATCCAACTTGGTTGATTTATCCTTTATAAGTGATACTCTATATATCGAGTCTCCTCCCATCGGTGAAATTCCATAAAGAGTAGGAAGCTTTAGCTATGGTGACAATGGGTTATAGCTTCATTGTTGCTCTTGACCTAACAAGTGCCCCTGTAGAACCCCCTGCTAGTTTGAGCGATAACATTTTTGCGTCTTTTCCGGGGAAACGAAACATGTGTTTTGCTCCCATACGACATATTGACATATTATTATTGGCGAATCCATTGGAAGAAAAAATCCCAAGTTATTCCTTCAACTTTAAAGTTAATGCTTGTAGGATGAAGCAAGCATTTATTAAGGCTTCTACATTCACCCTAACGACTCCATTTTCAATCCTAATGTGTAAAATGTTAATAAATGTACTATTTCGAGCAGCATGGTTTCCCTCCTTCTCCCTATGATGACCTTAGTATTGAATAAGTTCTAAAGCGCCCAAAAATAAAGGCATGGATGAGAAGTGGGATGCCTAAATTTAAAAGAAGTCCTAATCAATATCCCAATGCCCATCTTAACGATTTCTCTTAGGCCTTAGCACCAACATGGATTGAAAATGAGGACACAATTATGAGATTTCTAGCCTTATCATTTGTAGGCCAAGCTAAATATTGGTATGATAGCCTCCCTCATGATATTTCCACTGAATATGAATATTTTGAAGATGTCTATTTAGAAAGATGGGGTGGCATCCCTCATGAAGAATGGGAAGCTCTTCGATACCCCTTTGTGGAAAATCTACGTAGTGAAAGGAATAATATTGAAAAGAGTCTTGGTAAAGGTGTGGAAGACATCTCAAGTTCCCCTTTAATGTCTAAAGAGAACCCTCCTCCAGTTACATGTGAAAAAGACCCGAAAGAGGAGGTTGGTTATATCTTTGGTAATCTAGGTGATGAGTAGGAACACGTGTCTTCGTTGGATCCACATGACAAGCCAAATGATTTTGAGAGCATGTGTATTGGGGATGATGAGGCTATATAAAGTAAATTTGAGGTTGAACTTACCTTTCTTAAGGATATCACTCTTGATGAATCTCCTTTTGATAACCTTGAGGAAGGCGATCCCATGATCTCCTTGAAATATGACATTTGAGACTATTTCCCATTGAAAGGGAGAAATGGGAAATTCTTGGGTCTCAATTTGATTAAGCTCCCATTTATCATACCAATAAAGAGGATGAGGATGAGAGCAATTTTCCCTTTATCCTATGGACTACTTGTGATGACATATCCATCGATACCCGTGGGAAGGAGAATTACTATTTTGCCTTACATGAAGAAAGACAATTGAAAATAATCGATTCTCCTTTTAAGGGAAACCCAACCTCTGATGCTTATAATGAGGAAAGAAATAGGGCTCCTACCTACCTTCCTTATGATTATGAGAGTATATTCAAATCATTGGATCCTCTAGAGTTGGATTTTAAGGATCCCATCGAAACTTCACCCTCCCCTTTTCCTCTTGTTTATCACTTTGAGTCTTCCTCAAGTGATTTCCTCACCCCTTTCCATATAATACCAAGTGATCCTAAGCCCTTTCTCCCTTCTAAATATAGTGTCAAGGGAGAGCTCCTCAATGACTATTCTTTACCTCCCTGGACACATCCTCACAATTATGATTGCTCCATAACCTCCCCTCTCTATTGTGGCTACCACCATAGGAAACCTATTTGTTACACTCCTCCGTTCCTACACCCTTTGTTCCCACCTCATCATGATATTGTGGCATATGAAAACCATTATATTACAAATAATGATGTGACAAAGAGTTCTTGATAGTGATCTTTCATTCCACCATTGTGTACTTAGAGGGAAAGACCAACACTTCTAGATTGGCTTATTTTCCTTCTCCTATGGATTCCTTCTTCCTCGAATGGAGATCATATTTTTCCACATCCCACCTACTTCATTCTCCATGTAATTATATCCACATTCGCTTTGGTATTGGCTGCATGAGTAATCATACTAGTAGGCATATGTATATTGATATGGTGATATTTTGGTTGCACTTTATGATTAAACTTAGTATTAACACTACTAGGGTAAGATGCATTACATGTCGATTTTGAATTAGAAATAATGTCATATGATATTTCTCGTGATAGATTAGCTACAATTTTGTAATTAAATTAACTTTAAATTACTTGCATAAATTATCGACCAGGGATATTAAATTGATGAAGTGTAAGTGCACTGTTTATGCTAGAAGTCCTTGGTTATTCACACCTCTAAATTAAACTGAGTTATTGAAATATAGATTCTAAATTAAGTTATTGAAATGAACATGAGTAGACCAATTATTCCTAGAAAATAAAATGATCATACTCTTTTAACAAAGGCTACTTATGGAAAATATCACATTCTGCTTCAAAAGAAACTTTTACAGCTCGACATAAAAGTAAATCAAACCCACACCTACGAAAATTAATTGAACTCTTATAAAAATTATATCTAATTATGAAATCCACACAAATTATGAAAATATCAAACTTATAAATCAATATCACGCTTGTAAAATAAAATTTAACTCATAAAAGCGCACACTCTCTCTCTTTGCTATATGTCTGAATTATTCTTTGAAAGAAACTCAATTCTCTAAAGAAATCAAATCATATATCATAATAAAACACTCTTGCATGATAATTCAAAATGAATTGAAAATATGTTCTCACTTTCTCAAAATCATAAATCACTCTTGCTTGAAATAAATCCTGTAATCAAATCCTCTGTTTTTAAGAATTACAATTTTAATCTAAATCCAAACTCTCACTGCTGTTATCGTTACTCATTAAACTCAATTCATGTGCTCCCAAATCAATAAATAAAATTAGTTAACAAGACAATCAAATTTCTACTATTTAACTCAAAAATCAACAGAAAAAATGTTCTACAACATGCATCCATAAAATAAGTTTATGAAATGAAATAAGGAAATTCTACTTAAAAACATAAAATAGCCTTACTACTTGAGGGGGCCCTCCACAAGCAGATGGTCATGAGATCCAATTGAATAATCAACCACACATCAAAATAAGAAGGATTTTGAATTGAAAACAAAGTTTTAATTCTCATTGTTGCATCATAAAATCAATGTGTTTATGTTTGGTTACGAAGCCTTTTTATAAAGCCCGTATCATTAAATGTCTAGAGCTTCATGCCTAGCTTTGCTTAACAAAATACTAAAATTAACTATGAAATATATCATAATAAAATTCTCTAATGATTTTGTATTAGCAAAGCAAATGGTTAGGCGTATACATCGTTCCTTGCTTGCTTGTATAGCTGATAAAGTTGAATTTTACCTTTGACCACATAACTAGAAGCTTCCTTTGCCGATTTGGTTCATGAAAGTAGGAAGGAATTGTGAAGTGCATTGATCACTATATTCCCATATATTTCTTGCTGCAGCTGACACCGTAGAACGTATGAAACAATAGACTTAGTTGCAAAATCAAACATTAGCTGCAAAATCATCCCAATCCGGTAGCTAAAACAAATATTAGACTAATAATAAAGAACATTATTAAATTATGAAATACAATACTTTTATATACCTGCCATGCCATAGATTCTTTGATTTGTTTCCCATTGAGTGATTACGATGATAAAAAAAGGAGTAAAATAGATGGAAAAAGGGTGGAAAAAAGAAGCAATTATGAGGCTCAACATTCCCCCACACGGAGGTAATTGCATGTCCTCATGAAAAATTTCAAAACTGATAGTCTTTCTTTGTCATTGCACTCCTTCAGAAGCTTGAGCTAGAACATCCAAGTTTGTTTTCTTTACCTTCTTTTTAGCAACTTCCATCCTGGGATTCTTCATCAAAATTTTGTATTTCAAACTTATAACCTTCCTCTTGAGAGACTTGTTCTTCTCCTTTAACTTTTTGTTATTTTCAACCATAAGCCTAGATGCAACAAAATGTTATAATTTTTGGTTCTTTGAATTTCATTTTGCACCTTTAGTGTCTCATGTTCTTGCTTTAGATGTCTGTTCAGTGTATCTAATTCAAAAATTTCTTGCTTCAAAGTCTTCACAATTAGAGGTTCTTGTGGACTTTCCGACTGAATTTCTTTTCCTTGAATTGAAGAGGAAGATGCCTTTTCTATAGACTTCTTCTCTAGAGACTTGATGTAATCACATATCTCATGCTGGACTGGGTCAATCTCTGGTGTTCTTTTCAATGGGTTATTACTTGGTGATGACATTGGTGATAAAGTCGATGATGGAACCTCGAGGTCCTCTTCCTCTTCCAAATTAACAAACTTTGTGAATTGTTGAGATGACTCCTTTACCATTTTGTTAAGTCATGCACTTCTCCTTATGGTAGATGAGAGAGGAGTTTGTTTTTGAGTTTTCTTATGTTTTGTAGTGGATTTCTTTGTTTCCTCTGTTTTCTCCTTGTGTTTATTTTCTTCTTTTTCATCGACTTTCTTTCTTCTAGCAATTTTCTTCTTTATATTTTCTAAAACATTTGCAAGAGGAATTTCATCTTCTGAATGCTTCTCTGGTTAAGGTGGGTTATCAATAGGGTTTTCTGACAATTTTCTTCTGCTTTTCCTTATCTTATTGCTACTTTGTTCTCCTTGCTCAAATGATTAAAATGATTTCTAAATAGGAAATTCTCCCAGTTATCTCCTAGACTCTCAAGATGGGCTTCAATAAGCATCTTTACAAGGCCATGATGATATAGAGTGTTTTCAATGGACTACATTTTTCTTTGTGTATTTCCAGACATATTCCTTAAGCTATTAAGTAGAAAATAGGGTAAATTGATTTCATTTCCTTCAAGAAAGTGCATCCTTAAACAAACATGGTAGAAAAACATGATACCAAATCTACCCTCACAAGTAATGAAGTTCTGAATAACTAACAGTAAATTCCTCCATTTACCCTTTAGAGCTATGATTAGAATACCCTTTTTAAAAATAGTAGTATCCATACATGGATTCTTTAGAAATGCCTTCCATTCATTACCTTTAATACCCATGTTTTTGAACCACCTTTCGTCAATTCTGGGTAGTCTAGTCACCTCAGCCATGAAGGACTCTATCACGACAATTTTGATGTCCCCAATTTTTGCTGCAGTTCCATCAAAGTCCTGAGCAAAATATTTGGTTACCTCTCTCTCACAACCATCAAATTGTTCTATAAAATCTAGCCACTGCACTTGCTGCAACATTTGCTTGACCTACAGGAATCCTTCCATAAATTTATTTTCATTCGGCTCTACTCTAACAATGACTCCCATGTTGGTAAAGTCTCCCTTCACAATTGTTTCTTTGACAGGGTTTTGGAATGGTATTAGGTTCAAAAATATGAGTATGGACAAGAGAGTGAAATGGAAAATGGAGATGAGTGAGACGACTCAGGGAAATGAGTGAGATAACTCTTGAGAAACAAAGTATAATGGATATGAGCGACCAAAATTATCAATGAAGTAGGGCTTTGAAAATGAAGTGTTTGTGTGATGATGAATGGAAAATGGGCTTCTCGGGCTAACTTCGTTGATATGACATGATATTTATAACTCAGTCCAAAGTTAGAACAATAATCATTATTTCGAATGGCGGTGCAACATCTATATTATTTAATAATGTAATGTTTTTATCTTTATTATTAAATCCAATATTTTCATAGCTTCAAACTTGTGATTCTAATACTTGATTGTTCTTGTGAAGTTGTCCTTAGGGGCTTCCACTGTGGACTTGATCATTTCCTTCCGCTAAAATCTTCAATCATTCTTGTCGGTGATTCCTAACAATAGTAGCTAGAGAATTTCATCAAAGCTGTAGATTCTCAACAATTTTGTAACCACTTATTCTAAAAAGAAAAAGAGGGACATAAAGAAAATGGGGATTAGAATAGGATTGAAAAAGAAAATTTAGGGTGCCAAAATTACTTAGTTTTCACCCTAGATTTTCTGTATAAACATGCCAACAAAGTTGGTTTTCATGTTGATACAATTTTATTATAATAATAATAATAATAACTATTATTATTTTTTAAGAAAACAAAAATATTTACAAATCAAGTTGGAGAGGAAGGCAAATCCTTCCTAATCATCTTCAAATCAATATTGTCTTGTAGGTTTTTAACAAATTCTTCCTTTGTCAATGGCTTGTGGTAAATTCTCAATGGATGACCATTTACAAGGAATGTGACTCTTTCTTCATCAATGGTTCTGATCCTGACCACACCATTATCAAAGAGAATTTCAATCTCATAAGGCCCAAGCCAATGAGTTTGAAATTTTCCTTGAAAGTCTTTAAACTTTGAGTCAAAAAGTAATGCCTAATCTCTTGGCTGAAATTTTCTTTCCTTTATGTACTTGTCATGCCACCTGGATCTTTGTTGTTGAACTATGTTGGTTCTTTGAAGAACATATTACCTTATCTCATCTAGTTCATTCAACTGCTTCATTCTTTGTTTCCATGCTTAATAGATAGCCCTAATTTAACTACTGTCTTGAAGGTCTTTATCTGGAACTTAATAGGAAATAATACTCACTTCCCATAAACAAGTTCATAGGGAGTATGACTTGTAGTGTTTCTCCATGTGGTACGATATTCCCATAAAGATTTTGGAATATTTTCTACTCAATCTCTTCTATGTGTTAGGGTCCTATAATATAGGTAATCTGTTTGTGTAGTTATCTATTTTGGGAATCTTCTCGTAAAGTTTAGCCTATGAATTGCTAGGTGTCATAGCCTAAAGGTTGCATGTCAAGGAGCCATTTAGTTTTTGAAGTCAGGTGGCCAAGACAAAGCATAGATGTTTGGGATTTTTTTTTCATATAAAGTCTAGCTCAGATCATGTTGTAGGTGTTTTCATGGTAAAGTGCTCATAAGCAACTTTCCAACAGTATATTCTGCTTCAAACCGACTTCCGGATCAAAAGATAGGGCAAGTTGAAGTTTGCTCCTCAAAACCACAAAATAAAGACTTCTGGATCAAAAGATAGGGCAAGTTGAAGTCTGCTCCTCAAAACCACAAAATATAGAAAATTTCTTGTGTGAAATTATTTATTTGAATTATCAAAATTAGTTCAAAAATTATAAAATATATAAACTATATGCATCACATTTATTTATCCTACACAAGCCAAAGTCAAAAATCCAAAAGTCAAAGCCTATGGCCCTCACTGCACTTAAATATTAAATCACCCTACCCTTTTATGCATCAAGATATGTGGAAAGTCAAACCAATGGTTATTGATTAGTCACAGACCCAACCCCTCCAACATTTAACCAAAGGGGGTTCGGGAAGTTGTTTTCAAATTTACCTCCTTTTACAATTGTAAGCTCCTACTTCACTCCACAATCCCCCTCGTAAAAACCATTTACTACTTAGTCCCCTGAGGAAAAACCAGCCCCTCCAACATTTAACCAAGGGGGGTTCGGGAAGTTGTTTTCAAATTTACCTCCTTTCACAATTGTCAGCTCCTACTTCACTCCACAATCCCCCTCGTAAAAACCATTTACTACTTAGTCCCCTGAGGAAAAACCATTTTTCCTATACATTTAAATTGTGGCGGAAAAGTATATAAAATACCTTTACGAATGGAGGATGAGTCAAATGTGACTGAGGTGAAGGATGAGTCAAATGTGACTGAGGTGAAGGAAATTTACAGGTCATAAATTTATTAAATAAATTTACAAGTATCGGTAAATAAAATTACAAAGGTAAAAATAATTTAGAGGTACAAGGGAAATAAAGTTTACAGGTACATGTGAATTTGAATTTACAGTTGTAGGTGATAGAAAAAGGAAGGCCAGTAGAAACAACTATTCTACAGGGGTAAAAGGAAAAATAAAAAAACTTTACTAGCCATGGAAAAACAACACATGGGTTTCAAAATCCATGGATTTACAAAACAACACATTGGTTTCAAAATCCATGGGAAGAGACAATAGGCCATGGATTTAGAAAACAATCCATAGATTTTGGAAACAACACATGGATTTGAAAACATGATGGTTTTATAAATCATTCAAATAAATACTTTGAAATTTGAATTATGAATTTCATCAAAATATTTGGAAATATTATTCAAAATATATTAAATTTTTTTTTCCAAATATTTTGTGACAAAATATAGTATTCAAAAGATACACATGGGTTTCAAAATCCATGGATTTACAAAACAACACATGGGTTTCAAAATCCATGGGAAGAGACAACAGACCATGGATTTAGAAAACAATCCATAGATTTTGGAAACAACACATGGATTTGAAAACATGATGGTTTTATAAATCATTCAAATAAATACTTTGAAATTTGAATTATGAATTTCATCAAAATATTTGGAAATATTATTCAAAATATATTATTTTTTTTCCAAATATTTTGTGACAAAATATAGTATTCAAAAGATAATAAAAGAAAAAACGACAGAAATAGAACTCATAGGTAGAGCAATCGGATTTAAGAGGGAATTTAGTTGATTTCGTGAAGACAATTTCAACCTTTTTCCAGATTTCAAGGGCATGAAGATCAATCTAAGACACCTGACAACAGAAGATAAACATATTGAGGATCATTTTTGCAGATTTCCACCAGCCAGTGAGCCAATTCTAGATTTCAATGCAAGATACTTGCAAACAATTCAATATTTCTAGCAGATAATTTGGAGATATTATGTTATTTTTAGTTTATTATTTAGACTTTTCCAGAAATTGTTAGAGAATATTTTGTAATCAGTTCCTTTTTTGGAATCTCAATATAGTTTAGTAGAAATTCTATAAATATGTTGCAATAGGACTTAGATTGTGCTGATTTTTGTATGGAAGAAAATGACTATTGATGTAAAGTTGCTCCACAAGTTCCAGTGGACAAATTTTCAGTAATACAAAAGTTTTTTCAAGATTCCTGTGTCAGATTTTGTTAGCGAAGTGATATTCTCTATTGTTATTGTGTTTTCCTTTCTTTGTAATTTCACAAGTGTTTCTAATCTATTTTGTTCAAAGAAAATAAAGAATATGAATTTGTTTAAATACACCCAATTCTTTCTTTTGAACAATTTCAATGTTTTCAATAGAAGTTAAACAATATAATTCTTAATTGATCTATGTTTAATGGATACTTAGTAATTTCTTCTTTCCCATATCATCAAGCATATAAGATCCAATGAATCTGCCTACCTTGGCCTATTAAACTCATTTGTCACTACTGAAAATATCCACCTAAAGCAAATTGACTCCATTGCCCAATGGTCCCTTCTTACATTATCAACCAAACAAGCAAACAATCAATTCAAAAATCAAACCCAACTTCACGTCTAGCCTAAAATTTTAAAATCAAAAAAGTTAAATATGAAAGAGAGATCCCTCTCTGAAGCTGGCAGGGCTAGATCCCAGCTTCCAAAGTGGCTATGTAGTTACTTTTGCAATTTATTTCACAACCTTAAGAAATTACGGAGTGCTAACATTCTAGCGACCATACTAGGGAAGGAACATTTTATCTTCCTCAAGAAAGATTATCAAATTTCATATCTGATTGCTGGTGGAGGACAACATTCGGGTATATTAAGGCTAAAACATTCACCTATAGTCTCCATATTAAAGAATCTAGAGCTCAAAGTTTTCATGGAAACTCCACTAACTGAAGAATCCAGAGCTTAAATTGCACAACCGGTTGTCACATTAGTCACGATGTCACTATATGTAAAAGTTTCTCTTTCTGTTGAAGCTGTAAAAGAATTTTGGGACAAGTTTGCAAATTATCAAATTAATGAAGTTTTTTCAATTTCCGTGTTTTATTGTTTGAAATCATGCAAATTTTCATCCGAAATTAAAGTTTGTTTTCTCGAGTCATTTGCTAAAAGACTTGAGAAGGATATTGAATTATTAAATACTCAGATTCAGTCCTACAGTTTTTAAGATCCGAAACAGTTCTTTGAAAATCTCCCCTCGCTAAAACGAGAGGAGATTGTACTACCCTTTGATTTTCAGATGGATGACTATTCTATTTTTGAACTCAAGGCTAACATTGTATAGTTAAAATCATGGTTTAACATTGAGGCTACAACTCGAAAACTCAACCATGTTAAACTGGTCATTGAATACCTGGAGGATCAACTACTAGATCATGTCTTTATTGATCTCGTAGTAGACTACATGAAGGGTTTTTCAACTTGAGTTTTCAGCCATGTTTTCTCTATGAGAAACAAATCCATCATCAGTTTCCATTGTTGTTACATTTTCCAACATTAATTTTGTTGGCATGTAGTCAAGCAATCCATTTATTTCAGTGGCTACTTGACTGATGTCATTAGCATTTTTGTGTCATTTGATTTAGCAGCTTCTCAGCTATTAGGGTAGATTGGTATGTACATAAATAAGCTTCACTCTTTGAGCATTATTTTCAGTTTCATTTTGTAGTAGAGTTTTCAGTTTTTAGTATACAGTTAAGATTTCAGTTTGAAGAATGGATAGTATACAGTTAAGATTTCAGTTTGAAGAATGGATTTGGTTCAGTTTGGGAATTAGAATAGATTCTCAATTGATTTTTAGTTGTAGAGGTTTCGTGGTAGAACATGTTGTAGACTTAGGATCAACCCAATGGATCAAGGCTACTAGTCTACGGTGTTCTTTAATACCTCACTGGGAGGAAGCCATCCCATTGGAGCCATTATTAGGGTCCTATAATATAGGTAATCTGTTTGTGTAGTTATCTATTTTCAGAATTTGCTGGTAAAGTTTAGCCCATGAATTACTAGGTGTCATAGCCTAAAGGTTGCGTGTCTAAGGAGCCATTTAGTTTTTGAAGTCTCGTGGCCAAGAAAAGGTATGGATGTTTGGGAGATTTTTTGCATATAAAGTCTAGTTCAAATCACATTGCAGGTGTTTTCATGGTAAAGTGCTCATAAGCATATTTCCAACGATATATCCAGTGCTTCAAACCGACTTCCAGATCAAAAGATAGGGCAAGTTGAAGTCTTCTCCTCAAAACCACAAAGCAAAGAAAAATGCCTATGTGAGATTATTCATATGTTATTCATATGTTTACAAATGAAGGAGGATGAGTCAAATGTGACTGATGTGAAAGGAAATTTACAGATAAATTTACAAGTACAAGTAAATGAAATTGAAGGAGAGTATATAAAGAAATGCTTCATACATTTATGAAATAGTTTTATGGATGGGATGTAAATGAGTTTTAGGGATAGGAGGATAACAACTGTAAAATGAATTTACACGTACAAGGTAAATAAATTTTACAGGTACATGTGAATTTGAATTTATGTGAAAGAAAAAGGAAGGCTAGAAGCAACAACACATGGTTTTGGAAATCCATCCAAATATTCTACAAGGGTAAAAGGAAAAATAAAAATACTTTACTAGCCATGGAAAAACAACACATGGGTTTGAAAATCCATGGATTTACAAAACAACACATGGGTTTCAAAATCCATGGGAAGAGAAAACAAGCAATAGATTTAGAAAACAAGCCATGGATTTTGGAAACAACACATGGATTTGAGAAACATGACGGTTTTAATAAATCATTCAAATAAATACTTTGAAATTTGAATTATGAAATTTCATCAAAAATATTTGGAATAAATTATTCAAAAATATATTATTATAATTATTTTTTTTCCAAATATTTTGTGACAAAATAAATTATTTAGATGATAAAAACCAAAAATGATAGAAATAGAACTCAAACGCAAAGCAATGAAATTTAAGAGGGAAGTTAACTGATTTTGTGAAGACAATTTCAACCTTTTTCTAGATTTCAAGGGCATGAAGATCGGTCTAAGACAGCTAGCAGCATAAGATCAAGATTGAGGATAATTTTTGCAGATTTCCATTAGTCAGTGAACCAATTCCAGGTTTCAATGCAAGATACTTGTAAACAATTCAATATTTCCAACAGATAATTTGGAGATATTATGTTATTTTTAGTTTATTATTTAGATTTTTCCAGAAATCGTTAGAGAATATTTTGTAATCAGTTCTTTTTTTGGAATAGATAGTTTACCAGAAATTTTATAAATATGTTGTAATAGTACTTAGAGTGTGTTGATTTTTGTATGGAAGAAAAAGACTATTGATGTAAAGCTACTCCACAAGTTTCAGTGGACAAATTTTCGGTAATATAAAATCTTTTCAGGATTCTTGTGTCATATTTTTTTGGCGAAGTGATATTCTCTCTTTTTATTGTGTTTTCCTTTCTTTGTAATTTCATAAGTGTTTCTAATCTATTTTGTTCAAAGAAATTAAAGAAACTGAATTTGTTTAAATACATTCAATTCTGTCTTTTGAACAATTTCAATGTTTTCAATTGAAGTTAAACAATAGAATTTTTAATTTCTCTATGTTTAATGGATGCTTAGTCATTTCTTCTTTCCCATATCACCAAGCATATAAGATCCAACGAATCTGCCTACCTTCCCCTGTTAAACTCATCTGTCACTGCTGAAAGGATCCACCTAAAGCAAATTGACTCCATTTCCCAATGGTCCCTTCTTACATTATCAACCAAACAACCAAACAATCATTTCAAAAACCAATTTAACCCTGAAATTCACATCTAGTCTAAAATTCTGAAATCAACAAAGTTAAATTTGAAAGAGAGATCCCTCTCTGAAGCTGGCAGGGCTAGATCCGAACTTCCAAAGTGGTTATGTGGTTACCTTTGCATTTTCTTTCACAACATTAAGAAATTACGAAGTGCTCACACTATATAGATGCATAGTCTTGGTAAGAATTGTTTCAATTACTTTATTGGTGGATTCCACTTGCCCATTTGCCTGTGGATGATATGGAGTGGATGTCCGATGTTTGATTTTATACTCCTCCATTATATTTTGTACCAAATTGAATGTAAATTGAGTTCCTTGATCTATCATAATCTCCCTTAAGACACCAAAACAAATAAAGATATCCTCGAAAAGAAATGGAACTACAACATTTTCAGTAGCAAAAGAAAGTGCTTTAGCTTCTACTCATTTTGTAACATAATCAGTGCAAACAAGAATATACCTTTTTTGTCTCGATGGTGGATTAATTGGACCAAAAAAATCTAGAGCCCATTTCTCAAAAGGTTTAATGAGTACCTGAGGTTGCCGAGGCATTTCATATAAAGGAATGAGTTTCCCTATTCTCTAACAACTATGACATCTCTTTACATATTCTTTTGCATCCTTGAAAAGGGAAGGCCAATAATATCCTAAGAGAAGGACTTTGTAAGAATTTATTTTGTCAGCAAAGTGTCCTCCACATGGCTCATCATGACAAGCTTTTAGTATTTTTGATACTTCATCTTCTCTGACACATCTTCAAATAATAAAATTTGGCCCTATTTTGTACAATTCTCCATTTATCCATGACTAAGATGCACTAATTTGAATTACCTTTCTTTTCTTTCAAGGAGACAAATATAATGGTAACTTCCCTGCAGCCAAATAGTTAGAAATATTTGCATACCAAGGAGATTTAATAGATACTGTAAAAAGATATTTATCAGGAAAATTATCTTCTACATGTATATCATTATTATCATTTTGAATCCTAGATATAAAGTCAACAACTGTATTCTGTTTCCTAGGTCGATCCAAAATAGTAATATTGAATTATTGTAACAACAATAACCATCTTGTAATTCTACCATTAATAATTGGTTTATTCATTAAGTACCTAATTTTAGAATGATCTTTATGTACAAAGGTTTCATAGCCAGTGAATAAATGTTTGAATTTGTTGATGGCATGGATAACAACTAAAAATTCCTTTTTTGTTACAATATAGTTTAACTCTGCAGGAGTCAAATTTTCATTGGTATAGTAAATGACATAAGGAGTTAAATCCTTTTGTCCTAGCACAACTCCTAATGTTGTATCTGAAGCATGTGTTGAAATGTGAAAAGATAATTTCCAATTTGGCCCTCTTAGAATGTGTGCTTCAAAAATATTTTCTTTTAATGTTTCAAAATCTTTTTGGCAATCATAACTCCAATTGAATTCACAATCTTTTGTGAGAAATTTGAAAAGTGGAGATGCAATTTTTGTAAAGTTTTCTATGAATCTTCTATAGTAACAAGTAAAACCAAGAAACCTTCTAACATCTTGTTGACAAGTTGGAATTGTCAATTTAGAAATAACTTTTACTTTAGATGTGTCCACTCTAATTCCATTTCCTGAAATATGGTGTCCTAAAAAAATCCCCTCGGTAAACATCATAAAACATTTTTCATGGCTTAATGAGAGATTCTCTTGCTTACATCCAATGAGATTTTTTTCCAAATTTTTATGAGCTTCTTCAAAAGATTTTCCATAAATTGTAAAATAATCCATGTAAACTTCCACACAATCATGAATTAGATCAGAAAAATTCCTAAAACTTCCCTTTGGAATGTTGCATGGGAATTACACTACCTAAAAGGAAGTACTCGGTAGGCATAGGTTCCCCCATGGACATGTAAAAGTGGTTTTATCTTGACCTTCTGGATCTACCTAGATATGGTTATATCCACTAAAACCATTTAGAAATGAGAAATATTACTTTCTTGCCAATGTGTCTAAGAGTTGATATATGAAAGGAAGTGGAAAATGATCTTTTAAGGTAGATTTATTCAATTCCATATAGTCAATGCATACTCTCCATTTTCCATTCTTTTTAGGAACAATTACCAATGGTGAAACCCACTCGCTATCTAATATTGGATAAATGAAATTCACATTTAACAATTTTTGTAATTCCCCTTTAGCAATTTCTCTCAAATTTGGATTCATTTGTCTCTGAGGCTGTCAGTTTGGTTTAATATTTTCTTCAATATAAATATGATGTATACAAGTATTAGCATCAATTACTTTCATGTCAATATATTCCCATGATTATGCAGAGGAATGTTCTTGTAACATCTTTATTAAATATTTCTTTTGAAATTCTTCCAGATTATTATTGCTATTCAAGGTTTTTCCTGGGAAGATTTCTATTGGAGAATTGCCAAAATTTTTCATAGAATGTAAATATAATTGATGACATGATAAATATCCAATATTGCATTGTTCTTTAAAACTTTGATTAGATTCACAATATGAGGAATACTCATTATTTTCCATTAAATTTAAAATATGATCTTCTCCATCTATTTGTGAAGTAACAAATATTTGTCGTATATTAATATGATCTCTATCCATTCTTCACTTTCTACTTCTATTGTTGTTTTTGCAAGAGGATTTAATGTGACTTTCTTTGTTGAAATTCCATCAGAAATAAAGATATCACTAGATCTACAACTTATAAAAGCATCAGCTATAGCTAACCATGGTCTTCTTAGAATCAATGGGTGTCCTCCTAGATTACTCTTGGGTGTTGGAATCATAAAATAAACATGATATTCCCAAGAATCTAAGGATACAAATATGTCTTCTAATACATCATCAACATTAATCACATATCTATCTGCTAATTGCAACAATGTAGGTGTATATTGAAGATTAGGAAGTTTCAATTAATTCATAGTTTGTTTACTCATGATGTTTATAGCCATTCCTAAATCAATCAATGTATTTGGAATTTCAATACCATTGATACATACTTTCACAGTGGGACTTCCTGGATCAAGGTATTTCTGAATTGTTGTTTTTCCCATCATGATATCTTCAATTTTTCCAACTAACTGAATTATTTTGATTTCTTTTCTCTTTCTTTCGGGTCTTTTAATACTCAACTCCCTAATTGTTTTTGCAAAAATTGGTATTTCCTTAATGGATTGTAGCATAGGAATTTTTATACAAATATTCTTCAAGTCATCTAACATATCATAATCAGACAATAAAATTTGTTTTTCTACCACTTCATCAATTTTTAATCTTTCAGGAAAAGGTGGTTTTGAAATATATACTGAAGGTTGTTCCATAATAGGAGTTGGAATGTCATCAGAATGTATAGGGGTGACTTGTTTTTGAATTTTTTCTTTTTCATTGAAAGGCTCCTCTTTTTCAGATTCCTGAATAACAACTGTTGGGGATTTCTTTTCCAATACTCTACCAGATCTAAGTTGGGAATTGTTTAGATCTAGTGGAATTATCATGTAAGTTTGGAAATTCTGTCCTTCCATGTTGTAAAGAGGTTGTGAATTTTATTATTTTAGATTTGGAAGTGGTTGAGAAGGCGCTTGATTTGGTCTTTGTGGAAACGGTAATAAAAGTTGTGGATTTGGATTCTGAGGTTGAGTTGGTTGAACATTTTGAGGAAAATATTGTGGTGGAAAAACAGGATAAGGTTGTTGATATTGAGGATATTTTCCATAAGGATTTTTCCATCCTTGTGCCCAAGGTTGAGGCCAAGATTGCCAAGGCATGGGTGTAGTCCAATTTTTTTGTGATGGTTGTGCAAATGTTTGAGTGTTAAATCCTTGAGTCATATTTGGTTGTGAATTTTTCCATGGTCTCTTAGCAATAAAACATAGGGGATCTATCTGATTCAGTATCATTTCCTCTTGATAAACTGCTTTAAGATCTGGTATTGAAAGACATTCTTTTGTTTCATGATTTTCTGCACATATCACATATGTTTCTATACTTTTTAAATCAAGAGGGAATTGTTTCATAGCCTGTTTCTTTTTATATTTGGGACAAAAGATTGACAATGCAACATTTTCAACATTTTTCTTGTTTTGAAATTTAAGGGTATCTATTTTTTCACTAAGTGTTCCCAAAATGTATGTTTTAAAGTTGTCAAGAAAATTACCTAATTCAACCCTACTTATAGTCCCTGCTTCAGATTTATTAATTCTAGACAAGAGAGGATCGCTTGGATTTTTCCGAGTTCTTGCCTTACCTCTTGAAATGTGTATGCAAAACTGACAAATGTCTCCAAATTATAATTGAGAAATATATCCCTTACCCATCAAATTGAGGAGATAAATCCACTCATCTTCGATGGATTTTAATAAGAGAGATTTCAAAGCTTCTTTATCTAGTTCATGCACTTTAGCCCATTTAATATTATAAGAAAACATTTCAATGAAATATTCAAAAATTTCATCTTCTTTCTACATAATTTTAAAGACTTCATCCTTAATATTGTGGGGCATACAACAATCCTTATATTTATCTAATAATGTAGTTTTCATTTCTTCCCATGTTCTTATAGAATGTGCTCCTAAGCCCATGAACCATTTTAATACTGCATCCTTAAGAGTTGCTGGAAACAATTTCAACTTTTGAGGGTCAAGCAAATAATCATAAGATCTACACAAGACTTCAAACTCAAAGAGAAATGTTTCAAGATCCTCACTTCTTAATCCATGAAAGTTTGGAGGGATGGAGGGTGATATGTTTTTCATTGTAGCTATTGTATTTTCATCAAGGATAGGAAATCCAAAGGGTTATGGATATCCCCTACCTCCATCTCTCCCTCTTCCCCTAGCTCTCCCTCTTCGTCCACCTCTATTTCCTCCTCTTCCTCCCCCAATCCTAGGTTGTTCACCATTAAAATTATGTACTTCCCGTTCCCCTTCTCCAACCATTGTAGATTCTTTAGAACTAATATAGGGTTCCAAAATTGGGTTTTAGAGTTCTTCTTCTAGGTCTTCTAGTTTTGGTTCTTCTATCAATGGTAAAATAAAATAAGTTTCTTCCTCTTCTTCTTCACTAGGGATATCTAGCTCTTGTCCTAGAAGTCTTTATCCAGTTGAAGATAGGAAAACTACTCCTTTTGTTGGGGATGTAGGATATTCTTCTTCTATTACTGCTTTGGTTGGTGAGATTAGTGAATCTCTAGGTTGGATTTTAGATCTAAGTACCTTAGGAAGTTTACATTTGCCTGCAAATGATGGAATATGAGTTTGAGTGGGTGGTTTGGCACTACAAGGTTGTGGTAGGGTGAGAGATGTTGTTGGAATTAAGCTTTTACCTCTACCTACAAATCTACCTCTAGAATATTTTTCCCTATGCATATCATTTTATTTATTTTTAAATAAAAATAAAAGACTCCTATTTACACTTCCCCAAAAATGACGCCAAAATGTTTTGTAATTTAATTAACTTTAAAATAATTTCATAAATTATCGACTAGGGCTAGTAAATTGATGAAGTGTAAGTGCACTGTTTTTGCTATAAGTCCTTGGTTATTCACACCTCTAAATTAAATTGAGTTATCAAAATATAGATTATAAATTAAGTTATTGAAATGCATGAGTAGAGCAATTATTCCTAGAAAATAAAATTATCACACTCTTTTATCAAAGACTACTTATTGAAAACCTCACATTCTTCTTCAAAGGAAGATTTTATAGCTCTGCATAAAAGTAAATCAATCCCACACCTTTGAAAATTAATTGCACTCTTATAAAAATTATATTTAATTATGAAATGCACACAACTTATGAAATCCTCAAACTCATAAATCAATTTCACACTTGTAAAATGAAATTTAACTCATAAAAACACACACACTCTCTCTTTGCTATATGTTTGAATTATGCTTTGAAATAAACTCAATTCTCTAAAGGAATCAAATCATCTATCATAATAACACACCCTTTCATGAAAATCCAAAATGAATTGAAAATAAATTCTCACTTGCTAAAAATCATAAATCACTCTTGCTTGAAAAATTCCTGTAATTAAATCCTTTATTTTTAAAGAATTACAATTTTAATCTAAATCCAAACTCTCACTGCTGTTATTTACTCATTAAAATCAATTCATGTGCTCCTGAATAATAAAGAAAATTAGTTAACAAGACAATCACATTGCTGCTATTTAAACTCAAAAATTAACAAAATAAAATGTTCTACATGATGCATCCAGAAAATTAGTTTACGAAATGAAATAAGGAAATTCTACTTAAAAACATAAAATAACACTACTACTTGAGGGGGCCCTCCACAAGAAGATGGTCACGAGATCCAATTGAACAATGAAGCACACATTGAACTAAGAAGGATTTTGAATTGAAAACAAAGTTTTAATTCTCATTTTCGCATCATAAGATCACCATGTTTATGTTTGCTTACGAAGCCTTTTTATAAATCCTGTATCATTAAATGTTCAAAGCTTAATTTCTAGCTTTTCTTAACAAAATACTAAAATTAACTCTGAAAGATATTGTATTGAAATTCGCTAATGATTTTCTATTAACAAAGAAAAATTTTAGTCGTATATATCGTTCCTCGCTCGCCTGTGTAGCTGACAAAGCTGACTTTTGCCTTTGACCACATAACTGGAAGCTTCCTTTGCCGATTTGGTTCATGAAGGTAGGAAGGAATAGTGGAGTGCATTGGTTGCTATCTTCCCATATATTTCTCGCTCTAGCTGACACCTTAGAGACTATGAAACAATGGACTTAGTTACAGAATCAGACATTAGCTGCAGAGTCATCCCAATCTGGTAGCTAAAACAAATATTAGACTAATAATAAAGAACATTATTAACTTATGAAATATAAGACTTTTATATACCTTCCGTGCCATAGATTCTGTGATTTGTTGCCCATTGAGTGATTATGATGATAAAAAATGAGTAAAATATATGGAAAAAAGGTGTAAAAACGAAGCAATTAGGACGCTCAACAACTGCAATTATATTTAAAAACTGCATTTGAAGAATTACTTCTATGAGTCGATTTTATGAATATAAGCTAAGAAGGTGTGATCATGAGACGCTGTGAAAGCATGCTGCCCCATGTTTTTCATCTGTTATATGTGTAGGTAATAGGTCTACGATAACCAAGAGGTTGCTGGAGTCCTCATGACCTCCCATTCGATTAGATTCATCCACTTTTCTGAGAGATCACGTCCCAGTTAGACCCAAATTTTACCCGCCATTTTGTGGGTGATATCCCTAGGAGAATTTTTTTCTCCAAGATGGTCCTCAGTTGACAGCCAACAACCCCTTGCAGCCACAAACTAGATCATTGTTCCATTTCTTCGCCACTTGAGCCAGCCATGTGGTCTCTCACCCATCTATCATGACTGTATGTTTGGAGGTGGGCCTCCAAATCCTAAAGGTATGCCTTTTCATTTGGTAATTGAGTATTGTAGTTTTCTTATCGTGGAAAATTTTGGGCACGGTTAATGGGGGATTCGGTGGAAAGAATGGGCTAGGTATGTGCTCTTGTCCCATAGACCTCTTTTGTATTTTAACTTGGATCCTAGTCCCGTGGGATCTCTTTTACTGACACTTAGGCTTTAAGGGTGGTACTACATGGGAAACCCCAATTTTGGTTGGGTGGTCCCGCTCCCTCATCCATATATATTACTCCCCTTCCACTCATTATAACCCCATTCATCATTTCTCCCACCTGGGTCCAAATTCCTCCACTCGGTCCACATAGGGCTAGCCTTCCTATTCCCCTTAACCCCACCTTGGGTCAGTCCTGGAATGATGCCCCATAGGTTTATGTAGCTGAAAAGAAAAGTAAAAGCATAACTAGACACAATCAACGGGGAAATGTACCACAAAATGCAAAAAGATGGTCGGGACAAACACATGTAGCACATGGGAAAAAACCAATACATGAGCTCTACCCCATCATCATGGCCATCACCTTGGTTCCTACAAGCCCTGGATTAGCTTCCTTTTCATTTAGGAACCCATGATTGTCCCAAAATCTAGTGGGAAATGAACTTCCCTACCTTAAAAGGGGTATCCATTGCTATATATAACACATTATGCATTCACCCCTTGAGCCTCGAGCAGATAATTAAAGAAAAATCATAAAAGGAAAAAAGAATATAAAGAATTTTGGAAAATTCAAGGCCGAGGCACCTCATGTACCACGATTTCTCCCTCCTATATATTATATACCCAAGTGTGGGCTTCCCATTTATTATATACCCTTGTACCCTAGCATGTGGCCCAAGGCTGCCCCTTTCATCCCCTATTCCATTCATTTCTTTATCACATGCCACCACCTTTTAAAGGATGTACCTTGAACATATTATCCCCCTTAGAAGTAGATACCACCTAATAAGATATTTGGTTAACCCCATTTGGAGCTTTGAGACATTAGCACATGCCAAAGCCCATTATGGAAGGACATGCCAATATGAAGTCCCCACCTATTTTCCATGGTTTTTAAGCTCTTTTACTTGATTTACTTGATGGATTATTGTACTGGAAGTCTAGGGGTTGCATTGGATATTATGAAGGATTGCATATGGTCTCCATTTTGGGTTTGGTCTCCCTATACAGAGTCCTGACCCTAAAAATGGCTACATTGACACATGTAGCGTGTGTTTTGGGAGCCATATGCCTCCACAACAGTAGAAAACACTCCATGATCCAGGAGGATCTTGTCAGATCAGCTGCACAGGTCATCTTCAGTGCAGTTTCGTCATCAACATTCAGTTCTGTGTCGTTCAATTTCGACAATGTTGATTATGGTTCAGGTTATCCAGGTGATGTTTATGGTTTTTCATGGTGTTCAGGTTGATTCAGGTGATATTAATGGTTTTCATGGTAATGGGTGTGTATCTAGTTGTGGACAAGTGTTCATCGACAGTTCCACCAGGGTTGATCATTGACATAGGTTTTGTCATCCATGTACAAGGTTTGGTTGTCGTCATGAGACAAATGTCGCTTTGTGACATTTGGTGGGAAAATGGGTTTTTCTCAATTTGATGTAAAGTCCTAATGTAAAACCCTAACCTAAACCTAAACCTAATACAAACCTATGCTAAAAATCCATGTATCAAACCATTAAAAACCTAATGTTAAGACCATGTACCTACACACCTAAGTCTAAACCTATCTAACTTCACCACTATACAAATCTATGACATAAAACCGTAGTACTAAAACTTATTCCAAAGTTTAAATAACCCTTGACCTTGTTAAAATACAATAAAACATTGCAAATACAATTTGACAGTGCCTAATTGTGTTCTCAAAACCACAGTGGAACCTTATACATGTGAACAGGGCCTAGAATAGCCATTAAGTTAGCAATTAAACCGTCGGGAATTGAAAACCATAACTGTGTTATAACCGTCAGAGGTATGTGTGTGAATGGTTGTGGAAGCTGCAACCTTGACCGTAGTGGGAACAACTAGCATCAACTGTGGTCATGTGAACAAAGCTTGGAGTTCACCGCAGAGTTCACCGTAACCACAAATCGGAACCGCACGGGAGTCAGCGGACATGTGAACAACCAACATAATGGTAGCTGGAACCACTGGGGTAGACTGCGGAAATGGTAGTTGGGGGTTAGACCATGGCCTATTCACATGGGCGGTCAAGCTCCTCCACCCGGTCAGTAAGCCACCAACAGCTATGAATTTATTATAAACTTAAAAATGGGTTTTATTACAAGTTTGTTAAAACAAATTAATTCAATGACCATTAAGCCTATCCTATGTGTCAGTTCACAACTAGACTGAGGCTCCAAATCCACCCACAATGTAGCTAATTGATCTCGAATTCAGCCAAAGGAGGTTGGAGTGTGTTTGCAGGCCTATAAGAGGTAGTTTTGTTCATTGAAGGGATATTATTGATTTTGGTTTTTGTATGCAGATTCTGGAGGTTAGAGGTTGTTTTTGTTTTTAGTGTAACAAGAGCATCAGGAGTCGGTATTGGGAACTGTGACAGGAATTGGAAAGCTAGTTCAGAGAGCTTCATTTTGAAAGTGATCAGAAGTGCATGCGTGCACATTCAGTCTGGTCTATTCTCTATGTAATCAAACTCCTTTGTATCAATCCTAATAAAGCGGTCGCCCATCTTGAAAGCAGACCTAGAGACGTAGTCCATCAGGGATGAACTCCATAATCAACTTTGCTGCCTGGTATCACTGAGTTTTTACTGTTTTCACTTATTTTATGAATCTTACTTATGTTTAATGAGCTATCGTAAATTCTTTCTTCTCAAGCATTTCTCTCGATTTCTGCACTTTCAGTTAACAATCAATTCAATAATGGGTAATCAATTCTACATCAGTTTTAATTTCTGATCATTTTAGATCATATAATTTGGTATCAGAGCATGTTGCATTTGTAGAACTTTCCATTGAAAGTTAACTAGTTCAAAGTCACAACGAGGAGAAGTAATCCTTGAGCAGATTGATCCAGAGATTGGAAAGCGATAAGTCGTTCATAAGTTGACCATGACAGATTTGATGCAGGTGAAAACACTGAAACTAAGATGAGTCATGAACAGTTTCAACAAGCATTCTTGACTATGCAGCAAATGTTGGGAGAAATGTATGAAGAAAAGAAGGTGAGAGATGCAACTTCTTCTTCAAAGACATCGAAGAAACACAAAGGTAAAGGCAAGGCTAATAAACCGCCTTCACCTCCTGTTGTGACCATAAAAAACACCCCTTTTTATTAATGTTAGAAATAACATTAATAAATGGGGACCCTTCCAAAAAATCAAAACTTAGCACTTAAGATTGCCTTTTTGTTTTCAATAAAACATGATATCAAAGCAAAATTCCCAACAATATGAATTCCTACCTTTTCACACTTCATGCGCATAAAAAATATTACAAGTGTTGAGCCTCCTTATGAAAAGCGCCATATAACTACAAAAGCTAGGAAAATCCTTGTAAGCGGAGAGTCTCGAATACTAAGAAAAACTTTAATAAACCCGCTTTTTAAGGATATCATCACATCGCAAAAAAGGTCATGGCAGGTATCTCTTACACAAGTAACTCTTTGAAAATGCGAGAATGCGAAATTGTAAGCTTTACAAATTCATTGCATATCATAGATTTAAAAAATACCGCATTGCCACTTAATATAAAAGTGCCCAAATATTGCGAAATACGATAAAGCTTCTCGTAAATCGCCCATGTCCCATTAGAAAAATTGCACATTGAACCAATAAGGGAGCCCACTCCTAGTATTAGCATAAGTGGAAGTTCAGGAGAAGATAAATCTAAATCAAAGTTCGAAAGGGAATCGACTGAAAAATGAAATAAGTAGTCAAAGAGTGAACATAGCAGAAGTGAAGGGTCAATTAAAGATATAGCTTAGTCTACAGAGAAGCCTGATCAGCAGGCCTCGAAATAGGCCGAGAATCTCGGTCCTCTCACAAAGCCAACAAAGCCAATTATAGTAGATCTAGAAAAAGAGTGGGATAATTTTAATGAGCTAATCAACACTGAGGAACAGAATGTAGATCCATTGATTAACCCAGGGGAGACAGCCACAAAGATGATAATAGAAAAGGTTATTAATACTCAAGACACAAAGCATATTCCTGTTGCTATGTCATCTGAAATTGTACTGAAAATAGAGGAGATTCCTCCTCTAGATGTATTTTATAGCCCGCACATAAGGATGTTGTTAGGAGACAAAGAAAGAAATGAAAAATAGATACTGTACTCTCCCCAGAGGCTGAACCTTTCGATGTCTTGTGGCAAGACCCAACTACCGATCCATCGGAAAACCTAACTAGGATCTCTCAAATGACAGGGGCATATGCTTTTAAAATAAAAGGAGGATAAGATCCTATTTTTGGAACAAAAACTAAAGTAGGCCAGCATCAGCCGAGAATCAAAGATATAATTGGCAAAGCTCCAATAGGACTTTGAGCAAATGCAATTGAGCTATCAAAGCAGTCCTGCCAATAAAGAAGAACAATTACAGACCATGATAGTATTGCATAAGCATGATCCTAAAATTGAAGAATTCATCACAGAAGCCCTTGCCCTCAATGAAAAACTCCTGCAACAGGAAGAAACACTCTGTCAAAGGACCTCGCAATGGAATTCCCATTGCAAAAAAAACGATAACATTACAAATCAAGTCCTAGATTTACGACTTGATTATGATTCAGTTTTTAAGAAAGTTTCTGACTTTTTGAATTGGTAGAAATCAGAGGAAGGACAAAGAGCATAATTTCCCAAGATCGATGAATCTCATAAAGAAATATTATTTGTGAAATGGGATTCATAGCTCAAGGAAGCAGAGCTGGCGATGGAGGAAGCAACAAAAGAAACAAACAATGTAATCGACTGTATCAATGAAAATATGCACATAGCAAATTTAATATCAGAAACCACTCGAGGATTCCTCCCAAAGGCACATCAACTTCAAAATAGGTGGAAGCAAATGACAGAGGAAAAGGCAGAGTCAATTAAATAGATAAGCAAGTTAAATTGGGATACTTACCGACAATTCCTGGTAAAACCACATAGCTAGTGAATGACACTGAAATGCCTCATAACGTCCGCCGAGAAGATAGCGCCAGCACTAGCCAATTTTGTATTCATAGGACAATTAAAATCTGAGGTTGGCCAACTGACGCTCTTGAAGCCCATGCTGGATATTTGCAACTTAAAAGAACAGATACATGATTTAGCATAGATACAATTTTCGTTTGATTTTAGTTCATTTTTGCTTAAAATGAGGAAGGTGGTTTAAACCTCCTCATCTATTTTTGTGATATTTATTTTTAGTTTTCATTAGAGTAGTATTTAAACCCCTCTCATGCATTTAGAGAGGGTTCCAAAATTTTATCAAAAATAATTCTTCAGAATGTACAGTTTTCCCCCCACTAAGGAGGTTTTGATAAATGAATGGAACGAGATTTATTTATATCCGAGTTTGATGTCTACTACTGAATTGCACTTTTGTACTCTTAGTGAATATTGAATTATTTGAAGAGAAATCTATATTGCTAAGCTCATGAGTAGAACCTATTACCAATGGTACTTTTATCTCCTAATACTTTTTGCTTATGTGCCAAGTGATAAATTATTTTCAATTATTGATATATGAAATCCTGAATGTTCAGCTGTCATTATTGCACTTTTATACATTGATAACTATTCTTGTATGCTGAGTGTATGAATAACTTATTATGCGATGTGTTTATCGTAATTGTTTCGGCTAATTTTTTGTATGAAACAATCATTTTTAATGGATTCCTTTCTCGTAGTGATTGAACAATTTTTATTATCAATTACTGTTGGAAATTATTTTAGATTGCATAAGTAAAGCGTTACTCTCAGGGTAGTTTAAAGTTAGATGTTTTATTTCATTAGAATAAATTGCATATTTTAGTTCAGAGATAGATTAAATTTAGAATAAAGCATTAACCCCATAAACCCAAAAAAGAAAAACATCATCCCGTTAGTTCACCATCATAAACAGATTGGGAAACTGGTCCCATCATCCCCAATCGGAGCCACTATTCCAAGCGGAAAATGAGCTTCTTTCAAGGTCCGGACCGGGTGGTTATCCCCCTTGTTGTAAACCCGATTTTCGGGCCTTCAACATATTTGGTGCTAGAAGAAGGGCATGAACCTCCATATGGCAAGTGAATTTAAACCCAAAACCCATTCTACGAGTAAATCCCCCTCATCATCTCCCTTGACTTCTCCATCACATTCTGAATCTCCAATCTCTAAGCGAGAAGTTGAGAAAACAACAAATGTTGCTGAAAACATGAACATTTCAGATAAATCCATTGTTGAACCTCCTGAAGTTCAGTCTTTAATTCATAAATGTCAAGGATTTTCAATATCACCACAGAAATCTGAGTTATCTCAAGGTAGTGTGACTTCGCAATACATTCCTTCCCATCCTCTTACTGGATTACAAAGTGAAAAGCTTAGTATTGAACCAACAAAATTTCCTCTGCCTAAAGGAAAAAGAGCAAGGAAGACACCGGAAGGGTCTGATAGTGAGACTCTTTCATCATCGTCATCCATTTCATTTAATCCATTGCAAAGTCAACCATCCACTCCACAACTCCATGTTTTTTTTCAACAGGGTACTGGAACTTCAACATCGTCTTCCCAACCACTTGTAACCTCATCTGTGCTTTCCTATGTTAGTATCTCCACAATGGAACAGAGACCATGAAACAATCCAGGGGCAGTCACAATGCCTACACCTTTGAGTCAATTGCTGGTTCATCTCGAAAAATGGTTGCCAAAGTTTAACCCAGATATAGGCGTACTGGCAGAATAACACATAAACAACTTTATGTTGTGTTGAAGCCCCAAAAATTGGGTCTACAAAAAGGGGGATACCCACCCGGTCTGGACCTTGGTTGGAAGCTCCTTTTCCGTTTGTTATAGTGGGTCCGATTGGGGATATGGGACCAGTTTCCTAATTTATGTGTGTGTGTGAAGGATTGATATTTCTTTTCTAAAAGTTCCTAAGTGAGATGCTCTAGTTCTAACTCTAATCTAATGATATGCAATTGTATTCTAATAAACAGAAATATCTAAGTCTATGTTAACCCAGGGTCCGATCCTTCTGATATGTGATCTAAAAAGGTTTCAAATAACAATCGGTAATAAAGATCATTCAACTGTTATGAGAAAATAATTCAATATAGATAAACCACTTTGTATAAGAAGTTAGACAAAACGGTTGTGGAAAACATATCGCATAATAAGCTACTCATACATTAAGCATAAATAAATAGCTATCACCGTACAAAAGTGCCAAACGATAACTCAGGCATTCACGCATCAATATATAAACAACTAAACATGAATATCACTTTAACATAAAGGCATAAATAGTTAAGAGATAAAAGTACCATTTATAACTAGTTCTACTCATGAGCTTCAAGTGATAATGATTTATCTCTTCTTAATCCAACATCCACTAAGAGTACAGAAGTGCAACATCATTAGCAGATATTAAATGTAGATATCAATAAATCCTGTTCCATTCATTCATCAAAACCTCCTTGGAGGGTGCAAAAGTGCATGTTCTGAGGATAAGTTTTTGATAAATTTCTGGACCCTTCTCTAAATGC
>APFE031035797.1:15381-57109 GCA_000404065.3 Pinus taeda | reverse complement strand
AGTTGCGAAGTATCCATGAAGTTTTTCTGACCAATCCCTGCTAAGAATTAAGCCATAAAATTCTGGAATATCAGCAACCAAAATATCTATAACTTGACATACCTTTGGGTTGGATGAAAGCCTTATGGTAACCTGATTCAATTCGCCAATTACCTCGACTTGTGATCGGTCTAGCTCGACTATGCGCACAATAGACTTCTGTGGTTGAACGTTCAATTTTGTACATATTGACTTCGGTAAAATATTCGATGAAGCTCTAGAATCCACTAAACAATTATGCACATTTTTATTAAAAATTTCATAAGTAAGAAGAAAGGGGGGAGTATGAGATCTCAATCTATCTCCAATTAATATGACGTCATTTGGATCAACCTTGTTAATCGCATTAGTCTGAGGTCTACCCATGTCATGGGAAGCTTGAGAAATTACAGTGGCAGGCAAAGGTGCAACTGGCACAACATGTAATTCTTTCAAAATTATCTTTTGCTGGTGTTTTAACTTGCTCAATTCGTAAAGAGTGATATTGGCCCGAGTCTTCTTCATATCTTATATAATATTGTACTCCATTTCATCAGAAATGATCAGTGTTTTAGATGGAGTAGACGCATTTGTTTGGACTGGGCTGGTTTGAGTCGCTTTAGATGTTGTCTTCTTGGGTGCGACTTTATCCTTCGCTGCCGAGCTTGCGCTCTTTGGCTTAGAGGTAGTTTGGGGGGGGGTCAAGCTGATTTCTGCTTTGTGTACTAACCGGAAATGCTTCTTGATCCTCTTCTTGTGGGAGGATGAAATCCCACATTCCTTGTAGCTCTACAACTTCTTCTTCATCAGTTTTCTCTTCAGTAGCGATTTCCTCTTCTTCCTCAGATTCAACGTTTGTAATAGCGTTGGGGGGCTTTGAATGAGTCGAGGGATTCCTTTTAAAAGCTCTATAGGGCTTCTTTGAAGAAGTTTCTGCCACTTGTTTCTTGATGTCGATCATCTCGTTAGACATGGTCTTCAAAACTTTTTGCAATCCTTCTAAATCAAAATTATCTTTCAATTTCTTTTTCTTGGGATCTTCTTTGATTGTTACCTTCTTAGACTTTCGTTCTTTGATCGCGGTCTTCTTTTCAAGGGCTATAATCCATTTCTCTACAGCTATTGCTTCTTTCATGTTTTCAGCCAAAGTTGTCTTATTAGCCCTATCCACGAAGATTGCTATATTTGATGGTAATGCAATAATGTACCATTCACTTCTTACTTCTTCGCTAGGCTTGGAAGCGGTAGGAATTTTGTTTAATAGTTTATTGAAACGAGAATTGAAGTCTTTGATGGGTTCTTTTGATTGGCCCTAAGGTTTGACAGGTCACTAATCAACATTGCAGTAGACCTATCATCACCAAACTTAATGAGGAATTTCTCCTCGAAGATGTCCCAACTAGTAATAGATCCAGATGGTAGTGAAAAATACCATGATCCGGCTATTCCTTGGAGGGTATACGGGAAAAGTCGAACGACAGCATCTTCGTTGGTAACTCCATTAAGATTTATGGATAGCATAAAGTTATTGATATGCTCTTCCGCTAGCATACCTTCTTCAGGATTGAATTTAGGCAGCCATTTTTCAGGATGGGCTGGTAGCTGACTCAAGGGCGCAGGCATTAAGACTGCCCCTGGATTGTTCCATGGAGATTGAGCCATTGCTGATTTACTAAGGGAAAGAAGTGGAGAAGATGATCCCTGAGGTCGAGAAGATGAGGATATAATAACTTCAGATGATTTAGAAGGGGATGTAGAAGTACCAGTAGGTTGGTGAACAATGATCTGGAGCGGCGGAGTGGATGGTTGACTTCGCGGTGAGGAAGTTGAGATGGATGATGATGGTGAAAGAGTCTCGCTATCAGACCCTTTGCATGATTTCCTTACTCTCTTCCTAGTGGGTAGAGGTAATTCAGTTGGTTGTACGCCAAAATTTTCGCTCTTTAATCTGGTCAAGGGATGAGCAAGGTTATATTGCGAAGTCACGCTGCCTTGAGATTTATCAGATTTTGGAGGAGATATAGAAAATCGCTGAAGTTTGTGAATCGAAGATTCAACTTCAGGAGTTTCAAAAATAGATTGTTCTGAAATATCAGGTTTATAGCAGCGACTGTTGATCCTGCGACTTTTGACTGTGGATTTAAAGATTCTAAATGAAGAGGAGAAGTCGAGGGAGATGGTGAGGGCAATTTACTCTCAGAATGGTATTTTGATTTGGACTTACTTGCCATTCATACTTACAGGCCCTCCTTCTAGCGCCAAATATGTTGAAGCCCTGAAAATCGGTTCAACAACAAGGTGGATACTAGCCCGGTCTGGACCTTGGTTGGCAGATCCTTTTCCGTTTGGTATAGTGGGTCCGACTGGGGATAATGGGACCAGTTTCCCAATTTGTGTGTGTGTGTAAGATTGATTGATGTTTGTGGCTTTAAAAGATTCTAAATGAGATAATATACTTCTAATTCTAATATAATGATATGCAATTGTATTCTAAAAAAGCAATGACATCTAATATCTATACTAACCCGGGGTAACATTTTTCTATTATGCGATCTAAAATGATTTCAAATAACAATTGGTAATAAATATCATTCAACCGTTATAAGAAAAGAATTCAATATAGATGAACTATTTCGCATAAAAAGTTAGACGAAACAGTTGTGAGAAGCATATCGCATAGTAAGTTGTTCACATATCAAGCACGAATAAATAGCTATCACCATACAAAAGTGCCAAATGATAACTCAGGCATTCAAGCATTAACATATAAACAACTAAGCTTAAATATCACTCTAACGCAGGAGATAGAAACAGTCAAGAAATAGAAGTACCATTTATAACTAGTTCTACTCATGAGCTTCAAGCGATAACGATTTATCTCTTCTCAATCCGACATCAACTAAGAGTACAGAAGTGCAACATCAGTAGCAGATATCAGATGCAAAAATCAATAAACCATGTTCCATTCATCCACCAAAACCTCCTTGGAGGGTGCAAAAGTGCATGTTCTGAGGATAAGTTTTTGATAAATTTCTGGACCCTTCTCTAAATGCATGAGAAGGGTTTAAATACTACTAACTAAATATAAAAATAACTTATTACAAAAATGTAGGATACAGTTTATATGACCGTACTTTTTCTAGGCAAAAGTAAAGCAAAATTAATACTAATATTGAATCTAAACTTAACAACTAACTATTTCTGTATCTGATCCTTAAAATCGCAAGCATTCAGCATTTGCTTTAGTAGGGTCAGCTAGCTGACTTCAGACTTCAACTATCCTGAGAAAACAGAATCAGCAAGAGCTGGCGCCATCTTTTCGGCAGAATTGATGATGCATTTGAGAGTCATGCACTAGCTGTGTGGCTTTACCAAATATGCCTAGTAAGAATCCCAGTTCAACTTAGTTAATCTTTTGATTGATTCTGCCTTTTCTTGAGCCTTCTATCTCCAGTATGTCGGCAATTGCTGTACTTATGTACATTCCATATTGAAGATATTTTAGGCAATTACTACTGGTTTTAGGATTTAAGTTTTACTTTTTTACCTCTAGCGTTCTTTTTCCGAATTTCTGGGCTTACAGGTAACTGAGAAATTAGAGGCTTTCCATTTCAAGAAGTTTACCCAGTGATGGCACTAATCACGCATCAGAAACTGCCTCTGTTTCTTGATCCAAGCTTCCTTGGTGCGATTTTCGCCTCTTGTGCGCTTTCTTTTAGTGGATGTAAAACTCAAATTTTGTGAAAATAATAATTCCATAAGTTCTTGACCCGAAGTTTTACTTTGTCTATTTTTGATGTCAGTGCTATCCAACACCCATTTAACCATGTTTGTGTAGGGGAGAATTATGGGCCTTGTCGCTATTTGGTGCAAGAATGAACAAGCTAAATCTGCAACTGATGCGTTGGAAAACCCCTGTGAACCTGCAGAAGCCGTAACCTTCGTCACCTTGGGATTTTATTCTTCAAGTAGATTATACAGGCCTTCCCAAGTCATGATACCTGCATCTCTGTTACAGGCGGTGTTTGTATATAGGGGCATCATTTCTTTGTCATCAGAACTCAGAGCTTTGCCTTTCTTCCCCATAATATCCTGTATACTGCTCTGTATAGTTCTTTGTTCTTCGTTCCTGCAGTTTACAAGTGAGGTGAGAGTAATGATAAGGAGAGGTGATGGGAAAGCTTTTAAATGCTGAAGACATAAAAATTATACCACCTTACGTGAAATGGATCTTTGATAAACACAAAACAATATTTCATTAACAACTAGCAACTAACTCATTAATTAGCATTAAAGCGCATAACCAAGTCTCGGTTTATGGAAAAAGTTTTCTCGAATAATGAGCCTGAAAGATTTGCGATGAAGTGATTTTGCGATTTGCTTCTCAATATCGCAGATCGCTGTATCGCATTTTCATGATACCATTCCACCACTTTGTCGCAATATCGCTTTGTCGCTTTATCGCAATATCGCAATATCGCAATATTGCTGGAATGCGGCATGTGACAATTTTGTTAATGTGATTTCTGTGAAATGCGATTTTTCAATATGCGCTATCACATATCGGCGATTTGGGATTTTTAGTGTAAGTGGTCTTTGATGCATGCGATGCGATATCTGTTTTTCAATATGTAATCTCGCATTGCAATCTCGCAATCTCATAATTCGGCTTGTAAGGGAGTATCCTATTGTTTCTTTTGCGATGTGATATTTCTTAAGGAGTGATTTTATCTTACCATGAAACTTAAGCCTTTTTTATATTTTTTGAGGGTATTTTCCTAAGTTTATGATGGTAAGTTTATTAAAAAGGAAATACAAGCACTAATTGATTTTTTAAATTTTTTGACTAAGGGCCCCCACTTATTTAGTATTAGTAATAACACTACATAAGAAGGGGGGTTGTTGCTGGCCACAACATGTTGTTAATAAACTTAAATGGAGTTACTAAAGAAGATGCTGTTGTTAGGATTTTCCCATATACCTTACAAGGAGCAGCTGGGTCCTAGTATTTTTCATTACCATCAGGATCCATTACTAGTTGGAACATTTTCCAAGAGTAGTTCTTGACTAAATTCGGTGATGATAGGTCTACAATGACATTAATCAATGATCTCTCAAATCTTAAAACCGAATCACGAGAACCTATCAAAGATTTCAACTCGCGATTTAATAAAATCTTAAATAAGATTCCTATCACATCTAAACCTAGTGAACAGGTTCGAAGTGAATGGTATATATCTGCCTTACCTTCAAATATAACAATCTTTGTAGATAGGGATACTAAGCCAACATTGGCTAAAAATATGAAAGAAGCGACCGCGATGGAAAAACATATCCTAGCTTTAGAAAAGAAAAACACTGTAGATGAGAGAAAGTCTAAAAAGGTCACTTTTAGAGATGACCCTAAGAAAAAACAATCAAAGGACCCATTCGACTTGGAAGTGTTACAAAAAGTTTTAAAAACCATGTCCAATAAAATGGTTGATATTAAGAAACAAGTGGCAGAAACCTCTTCCAAGAAACCTTTCAAACCTTTCAAGAAAAATACTTCAACTGATACGAAGCCTCGTAACGCTATAAAAAATGCAGAATCGGAAGGGGAAGAAGAGGAAGTTTCGAATGAGGAACATACTGATGATGATGAGATTGTAGAACTACAAGGAATGTGGGACTTCATTCTCCCAAATGAAGAAGATCAAGATGCATTTCTAGTGACTATCAGAAGTAGAAATCAACTTGATCCTCCACAATCTAGTTCTAAACAAAAAAACCCAAGCCCAGCTTCTAAAGATAAAATTGCAGGTAAGAAATCATAAGGCAACTCAGACAAACCCAGTCCAATCTGATTCAACAACTCCAGCTAAAACACTTATCATTTCTGATGAAATGGAGTATAATATTGTTGAAGACATGAAGAAGACTAGGGCCAACATCACTTTTCATGAGCAGAGTAAATTAAAGAATCAACAAAAACTACTTTTGAAAGAGCTGCATGCAGTACTAATTGCGCCTCTTCCTGCCGCTGTAATCTCGCAAGCTACTCATGAAATGGGAAGACCTCTGACTAGTTTGTCAAATAGGGTCGATCCAAACGACATTGCTTTAATTGGAGGAAGGTCAAAATCCCATACTCTTCCATTCCTCCTTATCTTTGAAGTTTTCAATAAAAATTTGCATAACTGTTTGGTAGACTCTGGTGCTTCATCTAATATTTTGCCGAAGATAGTGTGTGAAAAGTTAAATGTCCAACCATAAAAGTCTGCAATGCGCATAGTGCATCTAGATCGGTCTCAAGTCGAAGTTATTGGCGAACTCAATCAAGTGACCATAAGGCTTTCATCAAATCCAAAAGTATGTCAAAATATGATATACTTGTTGCAGATATTCCTGAGTTTTATGGATTAATTCTTAGCAGGGATTGGTCAGAAAAGCTTCATGGTTACTTTGAAACCACTTGGTCACACATGTGGCTCCCTTACAATGGTAAACCAAATCAGATAAAGGTTGAGCGAGAAAGAAACCAAAAGTACATAGTGACGGAGTTAGAAGGAGAAATTGAACCTATAGCATACAACAATAATATAATTGGAAACTATTATGTTGATTCATTCTTAGGGAATCTCAATGCTCATACTTCACCTTTTTTAGAAAATTCAGTCTTATCTCAGATGGAAATATTTTCTCAAACAGATACTTCTAAATGCATTGATTTTGTAGATAGGCCTGTAATTAAATCTTTTTTTTGGAAATTATTTTTCGACGGTTCTAGGTCTAATGATGGAGTAGGAGCAGGTTGTATATTAATTATTCTAGAAGGAGAGAAAACCATGCTAACCTATAGACTCGAGTTCGATTGCACAAATAATACTGTGGAATATGAAGCTCTAGTTCAAGGGTTATACAAGGCAAGCAGACTTGATGTAAAATATCTACAAGTCTTTGGGGATTCTGAGATCATTATTAAGTAGGTAAGAAATACTATACATTGTCTATCAGGTCACCTAAAGCATTATCAATCGTTAGTACAAGACTTAACTTCACACTTTATAGCATTCAATATTTCATCTATTCCCAGACTCCAAAATGCTAGTGCTGACCTCCTGGCTAATGTAGCTTCCAAGCTCATTCCTCAGAAGACTATAGTCTAGACAAATTCTCAATTGAATTGATCTTTAGACCCTCCATCCCAGATAATGTTACCAATCGGAGAGTTTTTAACGATGACCTTGATATTGTAAGTTTTCTGATTTCAGAAGGCTCTTACAATAATCAAATAATTGATGAAGACCAACATGAAAAACAATTACAACAAGGAAGCACCAATAATGCTATACCCAAATCTGTAGTCAAATTGGAAGACCTATATGATTTAAAGGATAGATTCAAAAGGTCCACAAATTCAAAACTTCAGAGTTCAACTCTAAGATATGAATTAGTGAATCTAGGAACTGACATAAAGCCGTAGAATATCAATTTAGGTCTTGGTCTAACTCCCGAGAAACAATCAACCTTCATTCGACTCTTGAAATAGTGTAAAATTATCTTTGCCTGGAATTATGATGACCTAAAAACCTACAACAGTTCAATCATACAACATACAATTCCAATGATCATTGACAAAAAACTAGTCCAGTAGAAGCTGAATAAGATCCATCCTAATTTAGAAAATCAGATTAAGTCTGAATTGAACAAATTACTGAAAGCTAAAATTATTTTTCCCATTTGAAATTCTAGATGGGTTTCCAACCTGGTACCAGTGAGAAAGAAAAACAGAGACATCCGGATTTGTATTGACTTTTGAAATCTCAATAAATCCTGTCAAAAGGACAATTTTCCACTACCCCCTATGGAACATATATTACAGTCAGTTGCAAGGTCTGAATTAATGTCCTTTTTAGATGGCTTCTCCGGATATAACCAAATTTTAGTCCATCCAGATGACCAATTGAAGATGCCATTTAGAACGAAATGGGGCACGTATGAATATCAAAAGATGCCATTTGGACTGATTAATGACTGTGCCACATTTCAAAGGGCCATGGATATTGCATTTAAAGGATTAGTAAATAAGTCAGTGGTGATTTACTTAGATGACATAACAATGTATTCTAAAAGACGTAGTAGTCACCTCAGAGATTTAAAGCAGATCTTTCAGCGATGTCAAAAATATGGGATCTCACTTAATCCAAAAAAGTCATTTTTTTTGCATTAAGTGAAGGAAAGCTTCTAAGATTCATAGTATCTAAATCTGGAATCCATATTGATCCAGATAGGATTAAGGAGATTTTTGAGATATCCTTACCCCATAACAAAAAAGCAATGCAATCATTTCTTGGACAGATCAATTTCATTAAAAGATTTGTCCCCGATTTCTCAAGAATTGTGTCACCTCTCCAAGCAATGATTAAGAAAAACTCTATCTTCAAGTGGGGTCAGGCAGAACATGAAGCATTCAACCTGATAAAACAAGCGATTATAAATGCCCCATCTCTAGTGACTCCAAACTTTTCTTATCCTTTCATTTTGTATACATTTGCCTCTGAGAAATCATATGCTGCAATACTCACACAAGCCAACCAAGATAAAGCCGAAGCCCCAATTGCCTTCTTTAGTTCAAACTTGCAAGGAGCTGAATTAAATTATTCCGACGTTGAGAAACAGGCTTAAGCTATATTCAAAGCGATCAAACACTTCAAACCCTTTCTTCTCAAGACTCATAAAAAATTGTAGTACCATTTCCAGTGGTAAGAAATCTTTTGGTACAAAAAGACGTGGGTGAAAAGAGAGCGAATTGGGTCACAACCCTGCAAGAATATGACATTGAAATCAAGCCAGCAAATATTGTAAAAGGTTAAAGATTTTGCAGGATGTTGGCTGGAGCATTGCACATATCAGAAATACAGTCCTCAAACAGTGAGGTACAAATGTATGAGGTAAGCCTAAATGGTAATGAGTCAAGATATGCTGATATCATGTTTTACTTAAAGAATGGATTTGCTCCTTCACATTTGAGTCATACAAAGAAAAGAGCCCTGAGATTAAAAGCCAAGCAATATCAAATTGTAAATGATGTACTCTTTAGGATGAATTATGATTCTGTTCTTCTTAGATGCCTTGAGAAATCTGAAGCTAAAAAAGTGTTGCATGAACTTCATGATGGACCAGCAGGTGGACATTACGCAGGAGATGCAACAGCACAAAATATTGCATGTAGGCTACTACTGGCCAACATTATTTAAGGATGTACATAACTATGTAAGAAGATGTCAGATTTGTCAAACTACTGCTAGAAGATTTGTCACTCTTCTAAAAAGCATAAGTACATCCTTACAGCTACTGATTACTTTACCAAATGGGTAGAAGCAGTTCCACTCAAGTCAGAAAACTCTGAGAGCATAATTGATTTTATAGATCAATTCATAATTACTAGGTTTAGCTTACCTTCAGCTTTAATTTTTGATAATGCATCATCTTTTTTTGGTAACGCTATGACTGAATTTGCGCTCAAAAGAGGCTTTAAACTTAAGTATTATTCCAATTATTACCCGCAAGTGAATGGGTTAGCCAAATCAACAAACAAAAACTTGATCAGAATCATTAAATGAACTATTGATCAAAATCATAGAAATTGGAATAAGTCTTTGATGTACGCTCTTTGGGTGGATCGAATAACTCAGAAAACTTCCATTGGCACTTCTCCTTTTAATTTAATTTATGGGAAAGAAGTGGTTCTCCCAACACACCTATCTATTCCTTCTTTAGCCTTAGTTCAGTTCATCGAAGAAACTCATTCCTCATCCTTGCAACTAAGACAATTGCAGATTCTTAAGCTAGAAGAGGAACGAAAATAGGCCAGAATTACCCATGCACATCATCAACAATTAGTAAAGGCGCCTTTTGATTCAAACCTGGTACCTAGAAAATATTTTTAGCTTGGAGATTTAGTATTGAAATGGGATAGATCTCATGAAGAGAAAGGCAAGCATACTAAATTCCAACGGATTTGACTTGGACCATTCCAAATTATTGAAATCATGGGTCCATCGACTTTCATGTTACAAGACTTAGCAGGGCAAAGAGAGTCTTTACCTGTTAATGGACAGATCCTTAAAAAATACTTTCCATAGAAGATAACCTCTTCTATTTTTGTAAATTATTATTTTTAGCTTATTTTTCTTTTGGATAATAAAACAGGTTGAAAATGTTTACCTTTGTTTCCACAAAAAAAGTAGTGTCTCTTGTCAATTTTGTTTTTTGCTTGTATAAGTGGAGTTGGTTAGGAAAATTAATCTTTATTTTTGAAAAATATGGTCAAGTGCTATAATTCTGAAGGTTTTATTTGTTCTTTTGTTTCAACTTTACAAGTTTTTATTAAAAAAACCTTTAGTAGGAGTTTGCTTCATATCAGTCATGAAAAGTATCAATAACAAGACAAAGATTCTCTGTAGAAAAGATACTTTCAAAACTCTACAATTGTTATCCAGAAAAACTCTTAAGGAGCCAATGACTTCCTCCCCACTTTAGGAAAATGCAAGTTTCAAAGAATAATCCAGTTATGCACTATAAACTTAAAGAATAAGAGGTCTCATCAAGAGCCGGCTTATCATGATCATAAAGATTATAACTAACTGACATTGCCAAACCGCATGCCAAAACAGGGTAATGACTTGAGATTGTTTCAATCAAAAGACAAGGGGTCTCATCACGAGCCAGATTGTTCAGTTAAGTTATAAATCAAGTGAATGGCACTGTCAAATTTGGCCACCAAACCAAGACATTGTTCTTTAAGAATTAAAAGAAGAGAAAAAGCAATAAGTGTAGATGAGGATTTATCTTTGAAAATTGCATACTTCTTAAGTAGGATACTGGAGAATTACTGGGTAACAGGTAACCCTGTCGAGGCTATGAATGCCTGCTGGCAGTAGCGGCTCCACCTACGACAAATGAGTACACCTAAAACTGATCTACAGAGATGTCTTTGTTTTTATCTTTATAATCCAAGTAATGACTGATGTAAGTACAATAACTAACTTTTGGAAGAAGATAATCAAAATTAGGATAGATGGAACAAGATGTTGTTGTTAGCAAATAACACTATATACCTTATATTTCTAAAATAAAGTTTGATATTCCAAAACTATTTCTATTTTAGAAGTTTTAGAAAATTCAAAAAACTATCAAAGATAACTGGTTCTTTCAAGTGAATCGCCAATTGTTGTGACCATCAACTGTTGGCATTATGACTCAGTTTTGGCTCAGGTTGGCTCGATGACATAAGTGTTGTCCTTGATGGCAACTCACTCAAGTAGTAGATCACAAGTTTTGGCTCTCAAAATAGTAGAAAATGAGAGACCCGCAGGTTCTTGTTCACAAAACTGCGGTCCTCGGCTGGTTCTGCAGGTGCGCCATTCAAAGAATGTCGACATGTTTGCAGGTGTTCCAATCAAAAGGTGCGAACCTAAAAGTACACGGACTTTCATGCAGATGTGTGCACGAGGGAAATCTTGGTTGATCCATGGTATTTAGTCTGACATTTTTGATCCTATGGTTTTGGTCCGTGGTTTTGCATCTATAGTATTGAACCCAGGTTTTGGGTCCCTAGTATTGGATCTCTATGGTTTTGCTCCATGGTTTGAGTAAGGCCTAGCCTATAAAAAGGAAAGGAGATCATTTGGCTGAGTACAGATGTGTTGAATATCTTTAGAAGAATAAGATCTGAAACTCTAGTGATCAGTTGGTGAATTATAGCTGGACCTGAATCAAGGAGAAACCTGAGCATTACAAGACGGATCTACTAATGGGTTGAGATCTCCTTGGCGCATGATCAGATCTATAAATATGATGGTCTGGGGTATAACTGAAGTCTGATAAATTATCTTTACCTGCAGGTTCACAGTCCAGACACGGATCAGGTGTAGAGGTGTGCAAGTGAGCCACAACACAGGTGCGGAGGTACGCAGGCAAGCCACAATGCAGGTGCGGAGGTGCGTAGGCAAGCCACAGGTGCAGGTGCGGAGATCCGCAGGCTCAACAAAGAGGAAGTGTGGATACCCATAGGTTTCTATTGGTGAAGTTGCGAACTTTTCTTAAAATATGTTTTAGCTGCTTTTGTCTATTACTACAGTGTTTAGGGTCTTGAATTGGTGTCTGGTTACTGTTACTGCTTTCTGGTTACAACATTCTGAGAAGTGTTTTGTTGATTCTATATTGGGTTGTACAAAGGTGATTGATTATTGTAGATATTATTTATTGATGTTATTCATGGATCCAGTCTGAAAATTTATGAAATGTGGTCCCTAAAAAAGAGAGAAGGTTGAAGCCTTCAGTAGGTCAGCACCTACGTACTAGTACCTCAGCTAGTACAAGAGCTAAGGGGGTTGTAGCTCCCTCGCAGGAGAGTCTGGAGAATGAGAGAGGGTTGTAGCATTCTGTAGGTTGAAGCTTGCGTGCTGGTATAAGACTGCACCAGCACAGAATCAGTGTAAAAGAAGTTTCTAATTGAAAGAAGATAGAGACATATTGCAGTGGGTGGTTTTCACCCACATTGGGTTTCCACCTCATATCTTGTGTTCTTTGGTGTGACTGTCTGCTCTATTTTTGTTCTTGTTTACTATTATATGGTTCTGACACATAGATTGATGATCAACATCTAAAGAAAAAATTAAATTATAAGTCGGGAAGGTATATGCAAGTTTCATTAGTCAGATATGCAAATATTTGTATAAATTAAAAAAGGAATTTACTAATACTGATTCACCCCCCCTCTTAGTATTATTTTCAACAATTGGTATCAGAGCAGGTCCTTCAGGAAAATCTTGATCACTTGAAGGAAGATCTATCATCATGAGCAACTACAAAAAGGAAGCATCTATCAGGTCACCGATTTTTGATGGGAGCAACTTCGTCTATTGGAAGGTAAGAATCACTGCCTATCTTCAATCTCTTGGTATAGAAGTTTGGGATATTGTGGAAACATGATACACATTTCCATCAGCAACTCCTACATATACAACTGGTAAGAAGCAATATGAAACAAATGCAAAAGTTGTCAATACTTTATTAGGAAGTTTATCTCAATCAGAATTCGCCAAGGTTATGCAGCTTAAAAGTGCAAAAGAAATATGGGACAAGATTGTTCTGAGCTATGAAGGAGATGAACAGGTAAAACGAGCAAAATTACAAACTCTTAGAATTCAATATGAAAGTCTCAGAATGCATAATGATGAAAGTGTGGCTAGTTATTTCCTACGTATAGATGAGATAGTAAATTGTATGAAAAACTTGGGTGAAGAAATAAAAGAAGTTGTTTTGGTTGAAAAGGTTCTAAGATCTTTGTCTCCTAAGTTTGATTGAAAAGTTTCTACCATAGAAGAAAAGTAGAATCTACAGAGCCTTACCATGTCACAGCTGCATGGAATTCTAACTGCTTACGAAATGAGAAAAGGAGGACCATCAGATAGGAGAGAAGTTGCATTCAAAGCTTCAGGAAAAGGAGATTACTATGAGTCAGGACATATATCAGAAGAAGAGGAAGAATAAAATTTTGTCAAGAACCTTCAACGAGGAACTGAAAGATTCAGAGATAAGCTACCTTTCAAATGCTTTGCTTGTGGAAGAGTCGGTCATTATGCTACATCGTCATAAAGATAAACTAGACAAAGGAAAAGAACCTGTTAGATGGAACAGAAAACAAAATGTAAATAAGAAGAGCTATTACACGCATGAAGACAATGATGGATTGTCAAATAGTGATGAAGATGAACAAGATAATGATAATAGACTTTTGATGGCTTTTGAAGATGATGATTTCTTGGATGCTATAAATGAAGAAGGTCTTTATGAAGAAATTTCTAAACTTAAAATTTGTTTAGAGGAAAAGAATATGATTATAGATACTCTAACATTCCAACTTGCTAAAAAGGATAAACACAACCAAGAGTTAGAATGTGAAATTGTGGGACTTAGAAAAGAAACTGAGAAAACAAAATCCCTTAATCTCAAATTTTCTAAGGGATCTAGAACTTTAGATGAGATTATCAAAGTGCAGCGTTCTTCTCTAATCAAGATAGGTCTCAGATATTCTGAAGAAGCATCTCAAGCTCAGAAGCAAGCGCAGAAGCCATCTACCTCAAAAAGTTATCTTGATGTAGCAAGGAGAAGCGAACAAATTGACAATCGACAGCAGAAGCGTAATGCAGATCACTAGGTAAATCAGGGACCATTTGCTCCAAGAATGATCAAAGATTATCAAGTAAATCGGGGGCAATCTATTTCAAGGATGAACAGAAGCTTCAACCGACCACAGGTAAATCATTCTCAATTTGGCTCAAGAATGGATGGAAATTACAATCATATGGTTGATAATCGCAGGAATTTCTTCAATAGCCAATGTTTCTCTTGTCATAACTTTGGTCATAAAGCTGCTCAATGTTTTTCCTACAAGACCATCATGACTAGGGAAGATAAAAAAAAAAGGAGTATGACTGGGATCATGAAAAGAACCTACAATAACTTTTCTGCTATAGAAAATGAAATAGAAGGTTCTATTTGTAACAACTTCGGTCATGAAGATTCTGAATGCAGGAGCAGGTTTCGGCAAACAACTCAGAAGGAGCAAGCTTCATTAACTCCCAAAACATGGAGAAAGAAAGAACCACAACCAGAAATATGTGGGATAACCTTATATGCGGATGGAAAGAATAATCAATGGTACATTGACAGTGGATGCTCGAAACATATGACAGGTGATAAGGGAAAACTTCAGTCATATAATGCCTTAGAAAAGGAAAAGAAGGTCTCATTTGGAAATGACACCCTAGCATTTATAAAAGGTAAAGGTTCTATATAGTTGAAAGAGAAGGTCAACGCTGGAAATGTTATGTATGTTGATGGCTTAAAGCATAATCTATTAAGTGTCAGTCAAATGTGTGATCAAGGAACTGAGGTAATATTTCGATCAAATGGATGTCTTGTTCGTGAGCTTGATACAGGAAAAATAGTGATCAAAAGTATAATAACTCCAAATAATTTATACATATTCAAAGAAGGACAACAACAATGTTATCTAAGCAAGAATGATGAAGATTGGCTATGGCACAAAAGATTGGGGAATCTAAGCTTCTCTCAGATAAGGAAAGCATGCAAATGTCAGGCAGTTCGTGATCTTCCTGACATCAGAATTCCAGACAATACAATATGCAAATCATGTCAATTTGGTAAGCAAACCAGAACTAATTTCCCTGAGAAGGAAGGATCATCTAGCAGGTCACTTGAACTTGTCCACACCGATATATGTGGTCCAACTAGGAAAAGGTCACCTCGAGGAGAAGAGTACTTCATATTGTTCATTGATGACTTTTCAAGGATGTGTTGGATAGGACTCATGAAGTATAAAGATGAAGCTTTTGAAAAGTTCAAGTCATTCAAAGCCTTGGCTGAAAACGAATCAGATCGTAGAATTAAATGTCTTAGATCTGATCGAGGAGGGGAATTTACCTCAGATGAATTTTTCGATTTTTGTGAAGAACATGGAATAAGAAGGGAATTCTCTGCTGCAAGGACTCCTCAACAAAATGGAGTAGTGGAAAGGATGAACAGAACGGTTCAACAAATGGCTCGTGCTATGCTTGATGAGTCTAGAACTCCCACAACCTTCTGGGGTGAAGCCGCATTTTCTGCTGTTACTATTCTCAACAAGACAAACGTCCAGGTAAACAACACTCAGACTCCTCATGAACTTTGGTACGGTAAGACTCCGACGGTAAAATACTTCAAAATTTTTGGAAGCAAATGCTACATTAAAAGGATTGATGAAAATCTTGGCAAGTTTGAGCCTAGAGCAGATGAAGGAATTTTACTTGGCTACTCTCCCCACAACAATGCTTACAAATGTTACAATAAAAGACTTGGTAAAATTATTGAAAGCATTGATGTAGTGGTTGATGAAGAAGGAAAAACTCCTTGGCAGGTAAAATTTGAAGATTTCAAAGATGGCGAAGATTATCCGTCAACATCAAATCAGATTCATGACAAAGAAGAAACCCATGAGGCACCAAAAGAACAAATAAGGATAGAAGAAAAGACTCCATCCAGATATGTTCAGAAGAATCATCCAGAATCTCAAATTTTGGGTCAGAAAGAGGCAGGTGTACAAACAAGAAGAACCATTTCAGAAGCTTCAAGTTATCTAGCATTGCTCTCCTCCACTGAACCACAAAATGTAAGAGAGGCTTGTAAAGATGAATGCTGGGTCAAGGCTATGGAGGAAGAACTTGAGCAAATTGAAAAAAATAACACTTGGGAGTTGGTTCCTAAACCGAAAGATAAGAATGTCATAGGGACAAAATGGATTTTTAAGAATAAGCTGAATGAAAATGGGGATGTGGTTAGAAATAAGGCAAGATTTGTTTGTAAAGGATATGCGCAACAAGAAGGCATAGGCTTTGAAGAAACGTTTGCTCCAGTTTCCAGAATTGAGGCTATAAGAATGCTCCTTGCTCTCTCTAGCTTTCAGAAATTCAAAGTATTTCAGATGGATGTAAAATTTGCCTTTCTGAATGGAGATTTAAATGAAGAAGTATATATTGAACAACCAGATGGGTTTATTCTTGGAAATGATCCAAAACTTATATGTAGACTCAAAAAGGCTCTCTATGGCCTTAAACAGGCTCCAAGGGCGTGGTATTATCAGTTGGATAAGTACCTCCATCAACAAGGTTTTATAAAAGGATCAACTGATAGAAATCTATATATAAAAATTGACAATGATAAGTTGCTAATACTTGTTGTTTATGTTGATGATATCATCTTTGGTAGCAATGAAGAAGACATGAGTCAGAATTTTGCCTTGGTAATGCAAAAAGAGTTTGAAATGTCCATGCTTGGTGAGCTCACATATTTTATTGGTCTACAAGTCCAACAAAACAAAGAGGGCATTTTTCTATCACAAACCAAATATCTCAAGCAGATATTGAAGAAATATGGGATGGAATATTCGAAACCAATATGTACCCCTATGGTGACAGGATGCAGTCTCAGCGCAAATGATGAATCGGTAGCAGTACATCAACCAACCTATAGATCCATGATTGGTAGTCTACTCTATCTAACAGGTACCCGACCACACATTATGCATGCAGTGGGAAAGTTGGAAGGTTTCAGGTAAATCCAAAGGAAACTCATCTTCAGGCAGTTAAAAGAATTTTCAAGTATCTTCAAGGAACTCAAAACTATGGCTTATGGTATCCTAGAGGTACAAATCTCACACTTCATGCATACACAGATGTGGATTGGGCAGGAAGTGTGGATGACAGGAAAAGCACGAGTGGTGGTGCATTCTTCATGGGTCCTAGATTAGTATCTTGGTTCAACAAGAAACAAAGCTCAATTGCATTATCAACAGTTGAAGCGGAATATGTAGCTGTGGCTTCTTGCTGCACACAACTCCTTTGGATGATGCAAACATTGCAAGATCTTCAAATCACTTGTACTCCACCTATCTCCATTTTTGTGATAATACAAGTGCAATCAATATTTCAAAGAATCCTGTCATGCATTCAAAGACTAAGCACATACCAGTCAAGTATCATTTTCTTCGAGAACAAGTGCTTGAACAAAAGGTTAAATTGGAGTATGTTCCCTCCAAGGAACAAGTTGCTGATATACTCACCAAACCACTGCCGAGGGAGACATTTGAATATCTCAGATAGAAACTGGGGGTAGTTGATGCATCATCTTGCTCTTGAATCTTGTCTATTTTAGATGGGGTATATGCGTACATACCCCATTTGAAACAGACAAGATTCAACAGCAAGATGATGCATCAACTACCCCCAGTTTCTGTATGAGAAGAAAAGCAAGGATGAGAAGAGTCCGATATGGGTCTATTAGAGACCATCTAGCATAGGTTCAGGGGGAGCATATATTCTTCTAATAATACATTGTTGGCATTATCATAGGAGATCTTGATTCAATTCTTCAGCTGTTTTGATATTAAACTATGATTGACAATTGCTGCTGATATTATGTCTTATATTTCTTTTGTCAAGGTCATGTAACGAACTATTTTGGTGCCCCACTATGTCTGGGATGGTTAATGTAATGTGCTTATTATATCATGCATCCCCTTTTGGTTGGGAGTCGTATGTATGAAGTCTTTGGTGATAGGAAGGATAGTTATGATTTCTTTTGCAGAACATCTTCTTGCAAAGATCTTGCCTATATGTCAGGGGGAGCTTGGACAGCACAGCAAAACAAAGATTTCAGCATGTACTTAGGGGGAGCATAACCCTTTGCCCTTGATGTCAAAGGGGGATGAAAGACCTTGAGTGACTTTGGGTTGCCATCAAGTCCAAAGGGGGAGATTGTTGGCATTATGACTAAGTTTTGGATCAGGTTGGATCGATGACATAAGTGTTGTCCTTGATGGCAACTCACTCAAGTAGCATATCACAAGTTTTGGCTCTCGAAATAGTAGAAAATGAGAGACCCGCAGGTTCTTGTTCACAAAACTGCGGTCCTCGGCTGGTTTTGCAGGTGCGCTGTTCAAAGAATGCGGACATGTTCACAGGTGTTCCAATCAAAAGGTGCGAACCTAAAAGTACACAGACTTTCATGTAGATGTGCACACGATGGAAATCTTGGTTGATCCATGGTATTTAGTCTGACATTTTTGATCCTATGGTTTTGATCCATGGTTTTGCATCTATAATATTGAACCCAGGTTTTGGGTCCCTAGTATTGGATCTCTATGGTTTTGGTCCATGGTTTGAGTAAGGCCTAGCCTATAAAAAGGAAAGGAGATCATTTGGCTGAGTACAGATGTGTTTAATACCTTTAGAAGAATAAGATCTAAAACCATAGTGATCGGTTGGTGAATTATAGCTGGACCTGAATCAAGGAGAAACCTGAGCATTACAAGACGGATCTACTGATGGGTCGAGATCTCCTTGGCACATGATCAGATCTGTAAATCTAACAGTCTGGGGTATAACTAAAGTCTGAGAAATTATCTATACCCGTAGGTTCGCAGTCCAGACACAGATCAGGTGCAGAGGTGTGCAAGCGAGCCACAACGTAGGTGTGGAGGTACGCAGGCGAGCCACAACGCAGGTGCGGAGGTGCGCAGGTGAGCCACAGGCGTAGGTGCAAAGATCCGTAGGCTCAACAAAGAGGAAGTGCGGATACCTGTAGGTTTCTATTGGTGAAGTTACAGACTTTTCTTAAAATATGTTTTAGCTTCTTTTGTCTATTACTACAGTGTTCAGGGTCCTGAATTGGTGTCTGGTTACTGTTACTGCTTTCTGGTTACAACATTCTGAGAAGTGTTTGGTTGATTCTATATTGGGCTGTACAAAGGTGATTGATTATTATTCTTTATTGATGTTATTCATGGATCCAGTCTGAAAATTTATGAAACGTGGTCCCTAAAAAAGAGAGAAGGTTGAAGCCTTCAGTAGGTCAGCACCTACATACTAGTACCTCAGCTAGTACAAGAGCTAAGGGGGTTGTAGCTCCCTTCCAAGAGAGTATGGAGAACGAGAGAGGGTTGTAGCCTTCTGTAGGTTGAAGCCTGCGTGCTGGTATAAGACTGCACCAACATAGAATCAGTGTAAAAGAAGTTTCTAATTGAAAGAAGATAGAGACATATTGCAACAGGTGGTTTTCACCCACATTGGGTTTCACCCACATTGGGTTTCACCCACATTGGGTTTCCACCTTATATCTTGTGTTCTTTGGTGTGACTGTCTGCTCTATTTTTGTTCTTGTTTACTGTTATATGGTTCTGACACGCAGATTAATGATCAACATCTGAAGAATAAATTAAATTATAAGTCTGGAAGGTATACGCAAATTTCATTAGTCAGATCTGCAAATATTTGTATAAATTAAAAAAGGAATTTAATAATACTGATTCACCCCCCCCTCAGTATTATTTTCAACATCAACAACCCCCTTATTATTAATGTTAACAATAACATTAATAAATGGGGACCCTTCCAAAAAATCAAAACTTAGTACTTAATATTGCCTTTTTGTGTTCAATAAAACATTATATCAAATCAAAACTCCCAACAATATGAATTCCTACCTTTTCACGCATCATGCACATAAAAAACATTACAAGTGTTGAGCCTCCTTATGAAAAGCGCCATATAACTACAAAAGCTAGGAAAACCCTTTTAAGTGGAAAGTCTCGATTACTAAGCAAAACTTTAATAAACCCACTTTTTAATGATAGCATCGCATCAGAAAAAAGGTCATGATGAGCATCCCTTACACAAGTAACTCTGCGAAAATGCGAGAATGCAAAATCGTAAGCTTTACAAATTCATCGCATATCGGAGATTTCAAAAATACTGCAGCGCCACTTAATGTAAAAGCGCCCAAATATTGCGAAATGCGATAAAGCTTCTCGCAAATCACATCTCCCAGCCACCCGATGAAACAAATGGTTGTTAAAGGTAATAGGTTTTGAGATATCACGATCTGCGATATTCAAAGCAAATCGAAAAATCGCTTTATCGCAAACCTAAGGGCTCAGAGTTCAATAACAATACTTTCCATCGTTCGATGCAGAGTAATGAGCATTAAATTTTAGCTTAACAGTCCATTGATGGTTGTTTATTAAAAATGTTTCAGATCAGGTTTAAAGGATCACTCACGTAAGATGATATCTTTGATATGATTTTAAAATTTAAAAGCTTTCCTGTCACCTTATTGTTGTTCATTATTCACCATCATCCTTATCGTATCTTTGTTCTCTGCTTACAATTTTCAGGAACAGTACGTAGAACAACACACAAAGCGTAATGGGAAAGAAAGGTAAAGCTCCCGCATCTGAAAAATCAGAGATGACTCCGTTATTTACAGACACCACTTGTACCAAGGAAGCATGGATATCTACTTGGGAAGGCATGTACCGATTGTTAGAAGAAGAAAACCTGAGAGTTATGAAGGTTACAGTTACGACAGATGGACGTGGGTCATCCAAAATATCACTAACAGAGTTTGCATGCTCGTTTCTACACCATATTGCAGCAAGGCTAAAGATAATCCCTTACACAGATATGGTAAAATAGATTATAGACCACGCTGATATATCTGATAGGCAATTCAAGACATGGAACCAGGAGGTCTTGGGGTCATTTACCCCAAGTAATTTGAGGTGTATGTATCACTTGCCAGAACCCCAGGCCAATTATAACAACCCATTTGTGGAAAAATTCACCAAAGAAAACGAGGATTTAGCATACTGCACAAAAAGTTGGTTTGCGAAGGAAGAACCATTGAAGAAGGATAAAAATGGTATGTACACCACTGACTCTCTCTCTTCTCCCTATTGTTTTGCTGTTGCAATGTTGTGTAGACTATTTGAGAAGCCCTATATCAATAAGTTTTCATCAGAATGGTTACCTTTATTGGATGTGGCCACCAATGCCACCATAATGGATTGGGCCCAAATTTTATCAGATAATTTAGCTTCTGCTATTTTAAGTTATCGAACTAAAAGAAGTTTTGTTCAGAGGTTTTATCCTCCATTCTTTTTAGTTGCCTCCGTCATGGATGGAATTTGTTTCGTCTCTGATTTCCATATCATGGGGTGGAAATGGACAGTACATAACCCTATGCCTATTTAGGTTTATCATAAAGAACTGTGGGAATCCAATTTCATCCCACATTTCTACAAGATTTGTCATGGAGTGATGCTTCCTATTTATAAAATGCTATATAACAAAGACACCCAAGATTCTCCCCAGAAGATGAAATTGACATTCTCCCTGTGGGAAGGTGGTTCGGGGAGGAGTTATTCACATACATTAGGGTATTTGGGAGCATTTCTTCACCTCACATAATTCCTCTATATGTCCATAACAAACTAATGGCCCGAGAAATAGCTTACCAGACCTGTTTTGTTGGGGGAATGAGCAAAGAACTCAAGAATTCTAAGAAGGCCATTTGGCCTCAATTCCCTGTAGTCTGTAGGGATTTTGCATTATTTGATTTAGGGCATGCTTCTAAAGAGGTTGATAATATTCTATGTTTACAGCTACCCAAGTTCCCAGGGAGGCAGGATGATCCCTTTGATGTTATAAAGAATTTTACAACGACGGTCAAAATAAAAGTGTTTACTAAAGAGGATGATCTCTTTGACGATGTCTTTCAGTAGAAGAGCACTCTCAGAGAAATTCTACATATGGCAAAACTTCAGTTTGACCAAGGAAAACTTCAAGAGTTTAATCATTACAGAGAACAAAGATTGGAAAATGTCCCATTAGATAAATTGCACATTGAACCAATAAGGGAGCCCACTCCTAGTATTAGCATAAGTGGAAGTTCAGGAGAAGAGAAATCTAAATCAAAGTCAAAGAGTGAACACAATAGAAGTGAAGGGTCAATCAAAGATATAGCTTAGTCTATAGAGAAGCCTGATCAACAGGTTTTGTCCTCGAAACAGGTTGAGACTCTTGCTCCCCTCACAAAGCCAACAAAGCCAATTATAGTAGATCTAGAAAAAGAGTGGGAGAATTTTAATGAGCTAATGAACACCGAGGAATAGAATGTAGAGCCTCTGATTAACCCAGGGGATATAGCCACAAAGATGATAATAGAAGAGGTTATTAATACTCAAGACACAGAGCATATTCCTGTTGCTTTTTCGTTCGAAATTGTACTGAAAATAGAGGAGATTCCTCCTCTGGATGTATTTTATAGCCTGCAACAGAAGGCTGTTGTCAGGAGACAAAGGAAAAAATGAAAAATAGATATTGTACTCTCCCTAGAGGCTGAACCTTTGGATGTCCTGTAGCAAGACCCAACTATCGATCCATCGAAAAACCTAACTAGGCTCTCTCAGATCACAGGGGCATATGCTTCTGCAACAATTGATAAAGCAACTAAGGTTCAAATGCTATTAAAAGAAAAGGAGGATAAGATCCTATTTTTGGAACAACAACTACAGTAGGCCAACGTCAGCCGATAATCAAAGATACAATAGGCAAAGTTCCAACAAGACTTCCAGCAAATGTAATTGAACTATCAATGTAGTCTTGCCAATAAAGAAGAACAATTACAGACCATGATAGTATTGCATAAGCATGATCCTAAAATTGAAGAATTCATCACAAAAGCTCTTGCCCTCAATGACCAACTCTTGCAACAGGAAGAAACACTCTGTCGAAGGATCTCGCAATGGAATTCCCATTGTGAGAAAAGTGATAACATTACAAATCAAGTCATAGAGTTACGACTTGATTATGATTTAGTTTTTAAGAAAGTTTCTGAATTTTTGAATTGGCAGAGTCAAAGGAAGCACAAAGAGTAGAATTTCCTAGGATCGATGAATCTCATAAAGAAATATTATTTGCAAAATGGGATGCACAACTCAAGGAAGCAGAGTAGGCGATGGAGGAAGCAACAGAAGCAACAAACAATGTAATCGACTGCATCAATGAAAATATGTACACAACAAATTTAATATCAGAAACCACTCTAGGGTTCCTTCCAAAGGCACAATAGCTTCAAACTAGGTGGAAGAAAATGACAGAGGAAAAGGCAAAGTCAATTAAACAGATAAGCAAGTTAAACTGGGATACTTACTAGCAGTTCCTGGCAAAACCACATAGCCAGTGGATGACACTAAAATGCCTCATAATGTCTGCCGAGAAGGTAGTGCCAACACTTTCCAATTCCGTATTCATAGGAAAATTAAAATTTGAGGTCGGACAACCGACGCTCTTGAAGCCCATGCTGGATATTTGCAACTTAAAAGAACAAATACATGATTTAACATAGATACAGTTTTAGTTTGATTTTAGTTCATTTTTGCTTAAAATGAGGAAGGTGGTTTAAACCTCCTCATCTATTTTTGTAATATTTATTTTTAGTTTTCATTAGAGTAGTATTTAAACCCCTCACATGCATTTAGAGAGGGGTCCATAATTTTATCAAAAACAATTCTTCAGAATGTGTAGATTGCCCCCCACTGAGGAGGTTTTGATAAATGAATGGAACAAGATTTATTTATATCTGAGTTTGATGTCTGCTACTGAAATGCACTTTTGTACTCTTAGTGGATATAGAATTATTTGAAGATAAATCTATATTTCTGAAGCTCATGAGTAGAACCTATTACAAATGGTACTTTTATCTCCTAATACTTTTTGCTTATGTGCCAAGTGATAAATTATTTTCAGTTATTGATATATGAGACCCTGAATGTTCAACTGTCATTATTGCACTTTTGTATGGTGATAACTATTACTTTATGTTGAGTGTATGAATAACTTATTATGTGATGTGTTTATCATAATTGTTTCAGCTAATTTTTTTATACGAAACAATCATTTTTAATGGATTCCTTTCTCGTAGTGATTGAATGTTTTTTATTATCAATTGCTGTTGGAAATTATTTTAGATCACATAAGTAAAGCGTTACTCCCGGGATAGTTTAAAGTTAGATGTTTTCTTTCATTAGAATAAATTGCATATGTTAGTTAAGAGATAGATTAAATTTAGAATAAAGCATTCACCCCATAAACCCAAAAAATAAAAACATCATCTCGTTAGTTCACCATCATAAACAGATTGGGAAACTGGTCCCATCATCCCTAGTCAGAGCCACTATTCCAAATGGAAAAGGAGTTTCTTTCAAGGTTCAGACCGGGTGGTTATCCCCCTTGTTATAGACCCGATTTTTGGGCCTTCAACACCTACATCGTCTCCATCATCATCTTCTTCTTGTTCTTCTTCCAATACAGAATCTGAAACTGAAAATAAACCTAAGAAAACATCTCTTTTGAAACTTCATGTAAAATTTGAGTTACCTATTTATGATGGCAAAATGAATCCTGAAAAGCTAGATAACTGGATTAAGTAGTTAGAAGTGTATTGTCGTATTCAGAACATCTCTAACGATAAGAAGAAAATTTAGTTAGCTACACTTAGAATGGGGGGAACAACTTTAATCTGGTGGGAAAGTAAAACTCAGATAGATGTAAAGCGTAAAGGAAAATTCATCTCTTCATGGTCTAAGTTTTTAAAATTTCTTAGGAAACAATTCTATCCTTTAGGATACATGCAACAAGCTATTATTGATTGGTAACATATAAGACAAGCTAAAGGGCATAGTGTTCAGGAGTTTACTCAGGAGTTCAGAAAGAAAGCATTGGCACTTGGTATTTCATTGGATACACATGAAAATTTATTAAAATACATCGGCAGTTTACATTCATATTTGCAGCATACATTATTGATGTTTAATCCTGATGATTTTGATGAAGTGTGTGTTCAAGCCATACATATTGAATCAGGTGGCAGACCATTCAAGTTTTCATCGCAATCATCCAAAGAGTTGGAAATCAAAGATTCCAATGATAGTAAGGGGAAGAACAATTCGAAGAGAAAGAAATCAGTGATAGCTCAGAAGGAAAGACCTACTTGTTCTTATTTCCAAAGAATCGGTCATGATGAATCTAAGTGTTGGAAACTTCATCTAGAACTTAAGCCCAAAAAGTTCCGTAAGGAGAAGGATGAAAAGAAGGCAATTGCAGTAGTCTAGCAAGATCTAGGTTTAGATTCAGGTGATGAAAGGAGGATAACTACTATGGTTACGAAAGGTAAAAATTCTGACACTGGTTCAAGTTCTAAAACTATTTCATCTTCATCCAACACAAATCCTTCAAATGAGGATAAAAGAGTTGAATTGTTTAACATAAGGATAACTTTTAAGCATACAAATATAGATACAATGTTTGACAGTGGATCACAGGCCAATCTAATATCTGAATATTTAGTTAAAAGTTTGGGTTTGGAAACACGGAATCATCCAAGACCTTACCCATTAGGATGGCTAAATAAATCAACTCAGATAAAAGTTACCAAACAGTGTCGATTAAGATTTTCCATTACAACTAATTACATTGATGAAGTGGAATTAGATGTGGTTCCAGTAGACGTATGTGGAGTTGTCTTAGGAAGTCCTTATCTTTATGATTGTGATCAATATTTTACAGGAGAGAGCATAAATATCACCTTAAGAAAGACGGGCTTGAATTTATTATCAGGGAACATCAAATTAAAAATCATTTGAATATTAATGCTAATCAGATGAAGCGATTAATAAGTTGAAATAAAATATTTGTAATCATGTGTGTAAGGGAACAACATAATAGTCAACATGATGTTTGTTCAGGTTATGAGTCTCAGCTTAAATATAGTTTGATCAAAGAGATAGAAACTATTCCAGTTCTACGTAAAACCAAACATCTTACTCATAAGCAGGGAATACAACATGAATTATAGTTTGTGCCTAAAAATCCTCTTCCTAATTTTAGAATGAATCAATTCAGTCCAAGTTTGGAAATTAATAGTTACAGGGATGCAGGCCAGTATTGGGGAAAGTCAGCGTTAAATTTCTCTTATATTGTGTCACCATTTCATGTTTTGAACAGTTTGGAAACCTCTTTTCAAGTGGAGAGGAAACCTATTTGTTTTCATGTCAAAGCCTTTTCTAAAGCAGTGTCAAAGTATGTAAGGGAAACTTATGCATAAGGGGAAAGTGCTAATCAATGGAAACATCATATAATGACTAACGAAAAAGTGATTCAAACAAATCAACAACTAATTCAATACTTTCAAAGACAAACTAAGTTGAAACAATTTTCACCCTACAGTTTGATGGGTTTATGGCAGCAAATTCACATAGTAATCAGGAAGCAGGAAAGTATGTCAAGTCAAGTAGCTGGTTTGATGTCAAGAATATCTTTGATTCTCTCTATTATTCCACATATTAGATTTTTAATACATGTTGGTATTGAACAATATCCCGTAGTGACTATTTTCAAATATGATTATGAATCACTAACTCATAGTAATTCATGGAAAGAAATCAATTGCCATGTTCATAACAGGTTGTTTGACCATCATCGCAAGTTGTTCATATTGCAGATGGATATAACAAGTCATCGACTCAAAATGTGCCATGGTTAGCATCATCAGGGTCATCACTTGTAGGTGATTGATCGAATGTATTAGTACATCATCAGGGCAAGGTGGAAAGAGATGGAGCTCTACCCTCATCGACTATTTGTTTAGTCAAACTTTTGTGCTCCAAAAGCTTTCAAGTGGAGAGGATTAATCCAGGAGGATCTCATCAGATCAGACATGTCATCTTCAGTGTAGTGTTGTCATTAACATTCAGTTCAGTGTCGTTCAGTTTCGACATTGTTGATTATGGTTCAGGTTATCCAGGTGATGTTTATGGTTTTTCATGGTGTTCAGGTTGATTCAGGTGATATTAATGGTTTTCATGATAATGGGTTTGTATTTGGTTATCGACAAGTGTTCATCGACAATTTTGCCAGGGTTGATTATCGACGTAGGTTTTTTCATCCATGTACAAGGTTTGGTTGTCATCATGAGGACGTTTGGGGGAAAATGGGTTTTTCTCTATTTGATGTAAAGTCCTAATTTAAAACCCTAACCTAAACCTAAACCTAATACAAACGTATGTTAAATATCCATGTATCAAACCATTAAAAACCTAATGTTAAGACCATGTACCTACACACCTAAGTCTAAACCTATCGAACTTCACCACTATACAAATCTATGACATAAAACCTTAGTGCTAAAACTTATTCCAAAGTTTAAATAATCCTCGAACTTGTTAAAATACAATAAAACATTGCAAATAAAATTTGACAGTCCCTATCGTGTTCTCAAAACCGCAACAGAACCTTATACATGTAAACAAGGCTTGGAATAGCCATCAGGTTAGCAATTAAACCGTCAGGAATTGAAAACTGTAACCGCGTTATAACTGTCGGAGGTATTTTGTGTCAACGGTTGTGGAATCCATAACCTTGAATGCAACAAGAGCAACCATCATCAACTGTGGTAACGTGAACGGAGCTAAGAGTTCACCACAGAGTTCACCGTAACCACAAACTAGAACTGCGTGGGAGTCAGCGGACATGTGAATAGTCAGCGTAATGGTAGACGAAACCGCCAGAGTAGACTACGAAGGTGGTAGTTGGGGCTTAGACCGCGACTTATTCACATGGGTGGTCAACCTCCTCTGCCCGGTCAGTAAGCCGCCAATGACTATGAATTTATTATAAAGTTAAAAATGGGTTTTTTTACAAGTTTGTTAAAACAAATTAATTCAATGACCATTAATTCAGTTCACAACTAGACTGAGGCTCCAAATCCACCCAGAATGTAGCTACTTCATATTGAATTCAGCCAAAGGAGGTTGGAGTGTATTTGCAAGCTTATAAGAGGTAGTTTTGTTCATTGAAGGGATATTAGTTATTTTGGTTTTTGTATGCAGATTCTAGAGGTTAGAGGATGTTTTTGTTTTTAGCTTAATAGGAGCATTGGGAGTTTGAATTGGGACCCATGACATGTGTTGGAAATATGGTTTAAAGAGCTTCCTTTTGACAGTGATCATAAGTGCCTGCATGCACATTAATTCTAGTCTATTCTTTGGGTAATTGAACTCCTTGGTATCAATCCCAATAAAGCGGTCGCCCACCTTGAAAGCGGACTCGGAGACGCAGTCCATCAGGGACGAACTCCGTAATCAACTTTGCTATTTGGTATCACTGTGTTTTTACTGTTTTCACTTATGTTATGCATCTTACTTATGTTTAATCAATTGTCGTAAAGTCTTTCTTCTCAAGTAGTTCTCTCAATTTCCACACTTTTAGTTAACAATCAATTCAATAATGGCTAATCAATTCTACATCAGTTTTAACTTATGATCATTTCAGATCACTCCATGGATCCCCAAATATGTTCATAGATTGCTCAAGTTTCACCTATTGGACGAGGAAGATGCACTTGGTTCACCTTTTCCCAACTAGCCCCACAGTTTTACCATGCACTTGGCAGATGACCTAGGACTTGTATGTTGATGTGGCATCACTTATACCATCATCTTATCCCTTATAGATGGTCTATAGGAATATTCAACTTACTTGGAGACCCATGAGGTCACTTGTGTTCCCTCACACCCATTGGGAGCACAACATGTCTATTATGTGGAGAACAAGGGGCTAACCCCTTGTCCACCACTTTTGGGAGTCCTATTCATGATTATGGAACTTATGAACTTCATCAAGATTCTTCAAAAGCCCAACGATATGTATTATTGATCATTTGACCTCTTGAGAGGCTTGTTATTTTGTTTATGTTCTAGTTTGGTGGGCTTGTCACCAAAAGTTAGTTATTTGCACATTATTTTTATTTTAGGGGATAATGTAGGCTCAAACAAATATCTAAATCTAACTCACTAGGAGTGTATAAATACAAATTGATGTCAGTTCATTTCTCATCATCACTTGGTTTGGACTTGTATCTCTATTGAGATTTTCGCTATTCCTTCTTGGTGGACGGAATTTTGGAGCATGGACGGAATTGACGCGTTTATTGGTGGTTGGATATATTCTCTTACACGTAAGTACAAATTTAATGCTATTGTTCTTTTACTTTGTCACATGAATTTATAATGATATTTTCCCTATACTAGGGCTATTTTCTGCATGCATTTATTGCGAAATTATGGAATGATGTTTCTATATAGCATATCTCTATGTATGGGCCATGTATGTTGAACGAATTCTTCTAGGGATAATTCTATGCTCGGATTTATCTTAACAAGTCACATCAACTTGTAAATGAAGTGTAAAATATTTTAAGGTCACTCTCCTTCACCCTAAATGATAAGCGAAGTTGATCTTAGAGCCTCCTTGACCTAGAAACAAAGTCTATCTTCATATTTTCTTGACTCCAATCTCCCTAAAGGATTAGGCACTGGTCTACCATAAGGTGATCACTTAAAGAATTTTTTTTCTTCACCTCTCCTTATTTATTTTAGGTTTAGCCACACTAGGGCTCCTAGGGCATCTTTTTCTCGAGAAACCACCCATAAGAAAAATTTGATCTCTTGGCCTCTATTGCATTGGTGTATCTCCTAGGTCTCCTCCAAATTTGAGGAAATTCCAATGGTGGGGTTGTGAGATATCCCAAGCCCTAACCTCAAGATTGGTTTTTACCCTAAGCTTCCGTAGGCTAGTTCCTCACAGAGATCATTTTGCACCTTCAACTGAAAGTCAATTCTTTGTTCCCCTTCTCCTCGTTGCTTAGGTCAAGTCTATCATTGGTTGCTAAAATCCTTCTTGACCCAACCTAGGTCCACTTGGTCCCATGTGGTCCCATACCTTTGAAAAGTCAACTCTTCAAAAACCACTTGGGAAACCAAGTTCAACAAGGATTTTAGGGTTTTGGAAGCTCCTTTACAATTCACACTACTTAAATCTAGACGTTAAATCCTCATCCCCTTCTCCTAGAAATCTTTGTACCTTGCTTATAAAGCAAGCAAGTCCCATTCTTGAGCCTCCCCTAGGAAAGGGTCTCGGAGATCACTTCACACCCATCTTAGTTGATTTACCATTTATAAGTGATTATCTATATACCACGTCTCCCACCATCAATGAAAGTCCATAGAGAGTAGGAATATTTTGCTGTTGTGACAATGGGATATAGCTTCATTGTTGCTCTTGACCTAGAAAGTGCCCCTCTATGACCCCCTGCTAGTTTGAGCGGTAACAGGACTAACATGGGTTTATGCCATGGATGCCATAGTATCTAACTATTTTAGGATGATTGATTTCCCTCAACAACGCGCATTGTGGCCATAGGCCAACTTGCATTTTTTTCTAGTAGTTCTCGAACCACTGGAAACGTTCCAATTGTGGGTGAATCCACATAGACCTATCAACATGTTGGGGTAGGATTGCTTAATGATTCCTCTTTAATGGGAACATTTTTAATTCCCCCTCCTAACGTTCATAATCTGGTTTCCTTGGTTAATATGATTTTTTCTTGTACTATTCTGTACGATCCATGGGTAGTACCTGATGCCTCTAATATTGATACATTCATCGACTGTATGCTGCTCAGTCCTATTGAGTTTGAATATGAAGTGATTTATTTGACCTGTTTGACAGATTCTGATTTTAGTTCATTGGTATATTGGGTTGATCATTCCAAAGATTTTGGTTTATCATTTGACCCTTTCGTTGGTACATTCCCCACCGGTGAGAGCATCATGGAGATCATGATGTCAGACGAAGCACCTTGGGATGGTAATAATCATCATTCCTCATTACCTGAAATTATTAAGAATAATATTGATGATATATATTCACCTAATGTTACTGAAATATTTAAGGAGTCCATTTCTATACACTACGTAAACTTTGAGAAGAAATTGTCGAATATGGAAGAGACCATTCCTCTCGATATCTCAATTAAATCTGGTATTGTTGAAAATGTTCATATTGGTGCATCTTGTTCTCCTGATGAGATCAAGGTCTATAAATCCCATTTTCAAGAATTCGGGGATGTTTTTGCTTGGACATATGATGAAATGCTAGGTATTGATTCAAATATCTTAGTACATGAAATAAAAACTTACCTAGATGCTTAGCCTATTTGACATTGTTTATGTCCATTACATCCTAAGAAAGATGTTGTGATCAAAGTAGAAGTTGAAAAATTTTTGCACACTGGTTTTATCTACATAGTTCTTCTCACTGATTAGGTTTTGAACATCATCCCCGTGTTGAAAAAACAAGGTACAATTACAGTATGTGTCAATTATTGAGATATCAACTGTGCTTTTCTTAAAGACAACTACCTAACCCCGTTTATCGACCAAATTTTTGATGAATGTGTTAGAAGTGATGTCTTTTCATTTATGGATGGTTTTTCCGACTACTATCAAATTAACATACTCCCATTGGATCAACATAAAAATACCTTTATTTGTCCTTGGGTCATATATTCTTATTATAAGCTCCCTTTCAGTTTGAATAATGTTGGTGCAACGTTTCATAGGGCTATGAATTACACCTTCCATGATATATAACACATAGTGAAACCCTATTTGGACAATCTACCTGCTCACTCCAAATGATGTGAGGATCACCCGATGCATCTTAGGGTGATTTTTCTATGTTGTTGTCACTATAATATTATATTAAATTCACATAAATGAAATTTTTGTGTCCAATTTGGTAAAATTCTCAGATTTGTTGTGTCAAAACAAGGAATCCCTATTGATTCTCTTAAAGTCCAGGCAATCCTTAATTTTCCTACCCCTTCCTCACTCGTTCAGTTAAAATGCCTTCAAGGGAAGGCTAACTTTCTATGGAGATTCATTCCTAACTATGCAGAAATCATGAAAGGACTTACTCACCTATTGAAAAAAGCGGTTCCCTTCTATTGGGATGATACAAGTCAAAAGGATTTTGATGCTTTGAAAGATGTCATAGTTTGAGCATCACTGCTGTATCCCCCTGATTATCAACGCGATTGTTTCCTGTACCTTGCTGTAGCTGTGACCACCATTGCATGCTGGTCCAAGAAGACGATTTATAGGATGAACATCTAATCTATTATTTGAGTCAGAATTTAAATGATATCAATATTAAGTATACTCATGTTGAAAAGTTGGATTTGGCAATTGTTCAAGTGTTCCAACAATTTCATCACTATATTTTGGTTCAAAAGACTATGGTTGTTTCTGATTGAAACCCCATGACTTACATTCCATCATGTCAGTTTCTGGGGGGAAAGTAATCCAAATGGATTGTTATTCTCTAGGAGTTTGATTTGGAATTTAGTAAATCAAAATCCAAGAAATTGCTAGTCTTTACCAAACTGATATTCGACCTTCCCTCATCCAAAACTGAGATCACATTTGACAATTCTATACATGATGAGTTGTTGTTTTTGATTGATTCATCTTATCCTTGGTATGGAGATATTCTCATTTAACTCCAAACCCATACTTTTCGGCCTAACACCTCTTGCTTTGATCAATGATGTATTCGATACCAGGCACGAAATTACATTATACTTGGCGACACTCTATATCTCCGTGGTGTCAATACGATATTTATATGGTGCCTCACTCATGAGGAGGTTGAGAAATCTCTTAATGAATTCCACACTAAAGCATGTGGTGGAAATATGTCTTGTTATGCCACTGCCCAAAATATTTTATGAGCTAGCTATTTTTTACCCATCATGTTTTGAGTTTGCATTCTAACGGTCCATAAGTGCCATGCTTGCCAGATTTATAATTGTAAAACCGTTGCTCCTTCGACTCCTCTGCATCCTATTATCATTGTTGGATCTTTTTCAAATTGGGGTATTGAATTCATGACTTGTAACCCTCGTTTGACCTAGGGGCATGGCTATATTATTGTGGCTATGGAATATTTCACTAAATGGGGCGAAGCGATATATCAATGATGACGAAACAATTGCATTATTTATTTTCAATGATGTCATTTCTAGGTTTGGTGTACCGCAAGCCATTTTTATAGACCATGGAAATTTTTTTCGCAACTACATGATGTCTGAGCTTACTGCCAAGTTGGGTTTTCAACATGATAGCTCAACTCCCTATTACTCAGAGGCTAATGAGAAAGTAGAAATTATTAACAAGGTTTTAAAAATAATGCTACAATGCATCATAGGGATTCACAAGACAAATTAGAACCTTATTCTTTTTTTCCACCTTGTGGGAACACCAAACCTCTGTCCAAACCACAACTAAATTCACACATTTTCAGTTGTTGTATGGTATGGAAGCGATTTTCCCATTAGAATGCGAAATTCCATCTTTGAAGCTTTTCGTCAAGCTTGTTCTAACAAATTTTACAAAAGAAGACCATCTCTTTCATCTAAGTAATCTAGATGAAAACCGACGTCGTGTTGTAATGACCAATGAGGACCACAAGAAACACATCAAAGCACAATATGCCAAAAATGTTAAACCTTGTGTCTTCTTGAAAGGTGATATGGTTCTCTTATATGATCAAGAAGCTAATAAGTTAGAACCTAGAAAGCTTGAACCAATGTGGTTAGGCCCATATATATTTAAATGTGTGCTTGCGAAAGGGGCTTATGAGGTTATTTATTTTGATGGAATCCCTCTAGCGCAACCCAACAATGGGTTGTACTAAAAAATACCATGATTAGGTCATATTTGCATGGTCACTGTGTACATACTATCTATAGGTGTGTTAGATGTGTTTGTAGTGTGTTCCCGTTGAAGTCTCCTACCGTTTCTGTTAATATTACTTTGCATTTGGTTTTTAGATGTCAACGTTCCCTCAACCATATGTTGGTTATGTTGATGGCGCTAGTCGTAGTACTCATAATATTTCCTCTGCAGCTTACACTACATATGCTCCTAGTGGTGAGTTAGTGAGTTTACAATGAATCTGTATCAATCGTTCAACCAATAATATCGCTGATTATAGTGCAACGATTGAATTTATGTCTGATGTTATTTCTTGTGGAATTTGCCATATAGTAGTCAGAATTGACTCACAACTCATAGTACAAAGTTCTATTATGTTAAATGTGTTCTTAAGGGTTCACCTTCTAGAAAGAAATTTTGATTACATCCAATATAACCACATTCCTATAAGTCTAAATACAATAGCTGATGCATTAGCGAATTATGTTTTAGACATAAATTTGAAACACATGTGAATAAGTTTCAATCAACATCAAACATTGAACAAGATAATAGAACTAGTAAGAAACACTGATAGATAGATAATTATATAGAAGTTTTGTTTTACCAAAAATCTGTGCCTGAGACACATATGGCCACACGACCTTTCATATCCAAAATACATATAGATAAAATATGGCTCTAAGGCCTCCTAGTAGACTAGTCCCGATGGTGATCACGGTAACAAACAACTGATCGAGTAACTTTACAAAACAACTAGCTGATGCACTCTGATACTCCAATGGTATATCGCTGTAGTCTCATAGGGATCTCATTGACCTTGGTCTCTGGTATACTATGGGCCAATCCATCAATGTGACGCTCAAACTCTGCAACAATCTCAACTACATTGAGATCCTACATCTCCTCCTCTGTCCCTATAGCTACTCCAACCCTTGCTCCAATCTGTGCAACTAGTGAATCTCTTTGCTGCTGAAGGTAGGATGAGACCAAGGGTCGAATAGGCCCAACATTTTTCATGTGAATTTAATAGTTAGTATATGATGCATTAAAAACCATTTTTTTTGTAAAAGTAAAAAAATAAAAAAAACATCTAAAATGATTTTGTTTTACCTATGTCACCTCGTTGCCCGCTTTCAGATAAAACAAGCTCTAGGTCTCCTCGAAAGTTAGCTCCACATATGGGTAGTCCTCAATCATAATAAGCTTCATACGCAACCATCAAAATAAAATGAGAGTGAAACTCATAGAAGAAGTGCCCGCATGATGAGACATAAGATCTACCGAATTCCTTATGCATGGATCTCTGGGATCTAGAAGCTCAAACTCGATGTGCTAAGGGAAGAGTAGTGGTATCCTCTCTAGAGAAAATGATACAAGGATGCAACCATATCCAAAATTATTCAGCCACCCATCCTTTTCTCTATTGAGTTGTTCCTTCAAATTTGCCAACACCCCCTCATTCCAATTAAACATAGTAGGCTCTATGCATTCTATGCATATTGCATTTGGGACTTGTTAGCCAAATGCAGAGTAGTATCAATGCCAACCAATTTAGCAATGGTGAAAAGGATTGTCCTGAGAGGTCATTGAACCACATCCTTAATTTTTATCTTCCCATCCTTTGTTGGCTGAGAACGAGGTCTACAATGTGCAGTGGTGTAATCTTTGACAGTCTTACCACCCCTTCTCATACCAAATAAAGAAATAGGGGGCCCTATCCTTGAAAATCATGTCAAAAAATAAATGTCCTCCACCTGTATACTAAGGTTGTGTTCAAATCCTGAAGCCTTGTGCCTGGATATCCCATGCGCTGACTAGATACTCTGGTAGCTCAAGCTAGGCTCTCATGTTTGGAATCTAGAAGGACTTAAGAAGTCCACAATTTATTAAATATTGAATAATTGCCAGTTCATTGGAAACATCCAAATCATGGGACTCATGTTCTCTTTCTATCCAAATTAGAATAATTTTTCTCTAGTAGATAGCTACAATACCATGAGAAGAATATTATAACAAATTTCATGCAAAAATTTGAGAGAATTTTAAGTAAAAACCACAAATTGTTTTTTTGGATCATGCCCAACGCACCTGAATCTAAGAGGAAAGAGTGTTGCAACACACCGTCCCTTCCTGGAAGGTGCCCTAAAGTGATATTCCCAGTAGTAACCAGGAAATCCCAAGACACCTTTCGATATGTAGAGGGTGCGCTGGACCTAGGGCACAAATATAAAGTCTAAATGCACTCAAAACTCCAAAAAAATTGCATCAAATGAAAAATGGAAACTGTGAAAAGCGAGAGAGAAGTAAGATCTCCAACTTGGAATTGAAGACACTAGAAATGGTGCACTGGATTGGTTGCAATCACCTGCTAAAAATTGAGGGTAAAATTCTCTCAGAACTCACTCAAAAGAGGTAAAATGAAAATGGTAAAAATGATTTTATTTTGTCCCTATTTATGTTCAATTTAAATATTATTTTAATATATTTTGACCTAATTTTTCCCTATGACATATTTATTAATTTATATATATATATATATATATATATATATATATATATATATATATATTAGATATATATATATATATATATATTTTTTTATGGTGTTGTGAGCAGGTTAAAAGTTGATTGAAGGATTTAATGACAATTTTAAGTTGATAATAGGTCATTTTGACATAAAATCCTACATTCATCACTTTTTTGGGTTCTGTGAATCTACGAAAAAGAAACCCTTAGGAGTCCTCTTTCAACTCTTTTCAGACTCTCGAAACATGAAGAGATCATCGATCACTTACCTTTTCAAACTTGTTAAAGTGTCTTCCTTGTATAGGTTTAACCCTTTTCCGGTATGGGATGGACTATTTACGAAAAAAGAATACTTTAGTCAAACCTAACTAAAAGGTCCTCCTAGGCATTGTTTTATGCCTTTTTGGGCCCAAGAGTCAAATTTACAAAAAGGAACCGTTGGAGCTTTCTTTTTTCGCCTCTTTTTTAAAGTCTCTAAACATGAAAAATAAGTCGAGTTACACCTTCACTGGACTCATAAAATCATTAAACAATGATGGACTCGTTAAGTATGATGAGACCAAACCAATCCTTCTCAGGGTTTGTTAAAACTACTCAGAAGAATTCATCCAAAGTATGAACTTATAGATCAAGCATATGTCATCCTCCTCAAGCTTGTCAAAAATAAAAAGGTATTAGCTAGAAATCGTTGGGAAATTGAAAAAATAGGGTACTTAACTTATTAATGGAAGTGAGTCACTCTTGAACATGACACTCTTTCACTTCATCTATGTGACTATTACGTTGGGTAATATGCTTTCCTCTTTGGTTAATGACACCATATATCAAAATCCTTCATAATCGGTTTAGGTTCAATGCTGCCAACTCTATACAATGTCGCTGATATGTTCAAGAGAAGTCCTTCGGTTATTATCTGCTACGATACCCTTAAGCATCATTTCATGTCTGTTGCTCCTGGAAAAACTTTACATCAACATCATTTTATCTCAAAATCTTGATACCTATTTTGTGTTGTTGATGGGGGATACATCAAGGCCCTCCTACGATGGGTCACTTCCTTTCAGCATCATATCATTATCTAGGAAGTTGACTTAAAAACTACCTTCAGTGAATTGGGACTTGTATACATCAATGTCAAGTTTCCTCACCCTCAATGACAAGTCTTTATCATTGGCCTTCGAACAAAATATTCTGCATGGTGTTCAACTTTAACTCATTTATTCACACCACATAGATTGTATTGCGGTACCTTGCAAGCCATTATCATTATTGATGGTTTCTCTCACATATGTTAACGGATTGAATCATTGGTTGGTAATTATATGGTTTCTACCATGTTTGAATCTAGCTCATTTATTCAAATGGTTAGATTCGTACTATCGAGTGACGAGGTAGAGGACCTTAGATCTAGTTTCATCCATACAGGCTACATTTCAAGATTGATACAAGATACTAAGTACAATGGTTATGTTCTTTTCAATAATCATCCAATCATGGGTCCACACTTTTTCATCAGTGGACGAGACTTATTAATCATTGTACATGTAATATTGGCTTATATGCCGAGGATGGACGAGACTTTTCATGAGATAAATCACTTCAGTCCTCAACCATAAATTCTGACTTTATACTTTAGGGGGAAATTTGTTATAGGTAATTTTGTCACATCCACTCAAAAGGCCTGGAAATTGGATCAACCAACATCCTTGAACATTTTTTCATTATCCCTTCACAAATCCCTGGGCATCGCTTCTCCAAAAAGTTTGAGTTTCTGGGACCATTTGCTCAAAAACAATGTTTTTAGCCCTAACACACCTTGCATGACTTACCACCTGTGTTGGGTGCCCGTTGCATACCTAAGGAATGGCACTGATCAACACATGTTTCTCCCTTCTGCAGGTGTGCTCATCCTCCCCTCATTTGTAGATCTCAAGCGTAGAATGGAATATACTAAACTACCACTTTCATCCTATAAATTTACTACTTCCCATAGAGTCTCGGTTGGATTTTGGAGATTGCTAGTACCCTCATGTTGTTACTTTGAGCCTAAGGATTCATCATATCCATGCATTGGGGTTGATTTGAGGTGTGCTTTGTGGCAAGGAAGAACAAGTCAATTTGGGGAGACATCTACAAAGTCAAGTTTCTATATATGGTTGTAACTCTCTCCTTTATCAATTAATACAAAAGAATCCTGTTTTCCTATACTAGTGTAATGTTTGTACTCATGTATTTCAGTGCCATTTGACTAATTGATTAGATATATTAGATTATGTTATGTGGATTTTATGGTTCCTTTGCTTGCTTTAGTCGTTTGTGAAGGTTTTAATTATATTACTTGGAGATAGAGTTGGAGATTACAAGCAAGGAGGAGAGGAAGGCTTAGTACAACTTCCAGGTAGGTCTCTTTCCCATGCTAATCTCTCCAAGGAAAACTTTAATCTTTTTTCCCTTGGTGTTTCTATATTATTTCACTAGATCTAAGGAGTTCATTTTTGTCCACATAATTGAATTTTCCTCATGACAATCATGATCAACATCAGGTGCCACATCAGTTTCAAGTGGTTGACAAGGTTTGGTTGCATTTGCAGAAGGAATGCCTTGTCGGATCTCATCAAAAGCTTCAGCCACTCCAACATGAGGCCTAAACCATCACCAAGGATATGGGTGACAATGATTTTGAGCTAAGCACCCTCCCATTCCTTGGGCTTCACCCAATATTCAATGTGGACAACCTTCGACCATACTTTCCACCATTTTTTGACACATCAAACATTGCTGAGTAATTGATACCAACAAATCTCAACCTAAATTTCATTGAACATGCCCCAACTGATCAAATCATGGATATACATATTAACAACACTCACCAATAGAGGGTTCAACTATATTAGGTTTTCAAATCTATCCAGTTCTCGCACCAGGGAAAGTGGCTCACTAGGGACCAAGTTCAATAAAAGTTTCATCACCTTGTGGAGGCACTCAACACAATGGCTACCATTTCCTCCTAAGGGGGGAGGATTGATCTAGGTGGATATTGGTGGCCAGTTTCCTATTTCACTTGGACCCCCAAAACTATTTTATATCAATTTCCTATTTTCACCACAATTTCCTGTTTTGGTAGTTTTATATTTTTTGCATTTTTCAGGTCCTAAACTTTTAGAGCTGTTTTGAGGCCCTAAACAATGTTTTTTGGGGAAGCAAGAAAAAAGGAGTCTTTACATTACATTTTCAATCAAAATTTTATTTCCTCATATACACATTTCTAATGAGCTATTGTGAAAGTCAAACGAAGATCGTATGTCAAATTTACGACCCTGAGAAGTTGACATTCCAACTAACCCCATTGGGGCCCATACCTTTTAGAGCTTCATCTTTTAGGGTTAGGTTTTTGGATGTTTAGGGTTTCTCAATGTTTCTTAATGATTAAAAGGCCTCCAAAACTCATTGTAACACATTTCAGAAGGTGTGTAGCTATCACATCTCTTCTCAGAGATAAGCTACCATTTCCCGAGCTAGTTTGTTATCATTCTACATGTAAGCAATTTCCAACATTTATTTATTTATTAATTGAAGTTTCATTTTGTTGTATCTCTATGTTTTTGTTTAAATATGTATTTCATTTAGTTCCTTCATAAATCTTGATCACATTTCCTCTTTAACATAATTAACATGATGTTGAGGTAAACCTTCGATAAAAGGAGTTATTGACCTTCCCTATAAATAATAATGTTTTTCACATTTTTGGGGATGGTCATGTGCGTTCCATCAAAAGATAAGTATCCACATTGTTGAAAATGGAAACAAGAAATTACTAAAAATAGAAGTGCTAAAAATAACACTGCTAAAAATAGCAGTTTGGGTACCAGTGCTGGATTGGGCAACAGGGAATGAAAAATGGAAGTGCTAAAAATAGAAGTTTTATTTTTAGCAGTTCAGTGTGGATTCCTATTTATAGCAGCCCCTAGTCTATCTATAGGAAGTAAAATTAATTTTGGTCTTAATAGTAGTTGGAAATATTAATTAATTAATTCAGTTGAGTTAATTAGTTAAGAAAATTCGAATTTGAAGTCTTTGTGAGCATGCACATGAGTTGTCCCACTGATTGAGGAGTTTATCCTTAATTTCCTCCACTGATTGAGGGAATAAGTATGAGTTCTATAATGAGAGAATCAGTTGACTTAGTTCTAACTAGTCAAGTCTAGTTAGATTATTTAAACAAGTTGTTAAAATAATAAAATATAGTTTGTTAATGCTTGCATGCATGTGACAACTATTATTTTAGATAACTGAGGATTCACTCATGGATAACTGTTGCATGTCAATTCTATCAGAGACCCAGTTGAGATCAGAGAAGGGACAACTATTAATTGGATGAATATTTTTCCTATAAAGGAAGCTCATCCATGATGAGGATTTATCTCCTTTGGGTTTGTGCAGTTATTTCAGAGGTCAGTGTTGTGTGTGAGGTGAGAATCACACAGGTTGCAACAGGAGGACCCAGGAAAAACTGTGCATAGAAATAGGAGGCTTGAAGGGCACAGGAGAAGGTTTGTCAGAAGCCTTTGACTGTCTATGAGCAGCAGAGGGATTGTACTGAGAGCTAGATAGCTTCCAAGCTAAGGCTTTGTGTAATCCGGACATATTTCCACTTGTATGATAATACAGAGATGGGATTTTAGGCAGGTGCTTTCCCCGGGTAAATTCATCTGTGTTATGTGTGATTGATTCCTTCTTATCAATTATATGTGTTCTTATTGATGTTGCTCATGGTTGATTAAGCTTTTGCTAAATTATTTGTAGAAGTAGATCAAGTGTTTTGCTTTAGTAAATTGCATTACCAGGTGATCTACAAGTGGGAAATTTCTACATGGTATCAAAGCTAGCTGATCTGTAGAAAAAGTTCTACATGGTATCAAAGCTAGCTAATTTGTAGGAAAAATTCTACATGGTATTGGAGCACAGGTGATCAAGCAAGAACACTCTACTAGCAGGAGAAATTCGAAGTTTATTATTCGGGATATAGATCTCAAGTTCTTGTCACATCTATTTCATCGATGGCGTTCTATGGTTTGAGGCTTGAGTATGCCCTTGATGGCAGCTCAAACTATATAGCTT